>JASAND010029383.1:0-72450 GCA_030248195.1 Trissonchulus latispiculum | reverse complement strand
TGGCCCGTCAAAGATAGCGAAAATTCGAAAAATGAAAAATCGAAATTTCTCGCAATCTATTTAACTTTGAAAGCTCAAATCTTCCATACAATGGTTTTCTGGCACGGAGAATCGATTCCCGCAGTCAGTTTTACCGTCAGACCCACCCATCTTGCTGGGCTGGTTCCACCTTGCCGTCGGGAGGGTCAAGTCGGAAACCGCTTCCTGGAGGTCCACAGTAGGCTCTACCTGGCCTCTCAAAACTTTGTCTATAGGGGTTTTCTGGTGTGGCCAGCTCATTCCCGGTATCCGTTTTGCCGTCCGACGTGTCTATATTGCTGGGCTGGTTCCACTTGCCGTCGGGAGGGTCAAGTACGAAACCGCTTCCTGGAGGTCCATAGTAGGCTCTACCTGGCCTCTCAAAACTTTGTCTATAGGGGTTTTCTGGTGTGGCCAGCTCATTCCCGGTATCCGTCTTGCCGTCCGACGTGTCTATATTGCTGGGCTGGTTCCACTTTGCCGTCGGGAGGGTCAAGTAGGAAACCGCTTCCTGGAGGTCCATAGTAGGCTCTACCTGGCCTCTCAAAACTTTGTTTATAGGTGTTTTCTGGTGTGCCCAGCTCATTCCCGGTATTCGTTTTGCCGTCCGACGTACCTATTTTGCTGGGCTGGTTCTACTTTGCCGTTTGAAGGGTAAGTCGGGTCAAATGGTCGAAAATAAAGTTTCTCAAAAGTGGTCAAATTTGGTATCAAATGAAAGCCCTAAGTGAGCTGAGCAACTTTTGTTATAGAACTGCGTACCCAAAGTGGCTGTAGAGTGCTGTGGTGGGGTGGGGTGGGGACTTAGGCGATTTTGGGTCAAAAATGAAATTTTCAAAAGTGGTAAAATTTGATATCAAATGAAAGCCCTAAGTGAGCTGAGCAACTTTTGTCATAGAACTGCATACCCAAAGTGGCTGTAGAGTGCTGTGGTGGGGTGGGGTGGGGACTTAGGCGATTTTGGGTCAAAAATAAAATTTTCAAAAGTGGTAAAATTTGATATCAAATGAAAGCCCTAAGTGAGCTGAGCAACTTTTGTCATAGAACTGCATACCCAAAGTGGCTGTAGAGTGCTGTGGTGGGGTGGGGTGGGGACTTAGGCGATTTTGGGTCAAAAATAAAATTTTTCAAAAGTGGTATATATATAAAATTTGATATCAAATGAAAGCCCTAAAATAAAATTTTTCAAAAGTGGTAAAATTTGGTATCAAATGAAAGCCCTAAGTGAGCTGAGCAACTTTTGTCATAGAATTTCTTACCCAAAGTGGCTGTAGAGTGCTGTGGTGGGGTGGGGTGGGGACTTAGGCGATTTTGGGTCAAAAATAAAATTTTTCAAAAGTGGTCAAATTTGGTACCAAATGAAAGCCCTATAATAAAATTTTTCAAAAGTGGTACAATTTGGTATCAAATTAAAGCCCTAAGTGAGCGGAGCAACTTTTTCGGTGTCGGATTTATGCCTTTCTCAACCGGAATTTAAAGGATAGACATAGGCCCAACCAACACACATATTATCCCCTTTTGTGCGGAGCATTTTTGTTACTTGTATATATATACCCCTAGGTGAAATCGTGGTTGCTGATTCAAAACTCGAATCGAGAGATCTCTATCCGATCGATCAATCTATTTATATATATATACAATCGATCAACTATGTCAAAAAAATTGTTGTCACCATTTTTTCGCGAAAAGTCGCCATCAGGACAATTCGGGGGCGCTGATTCCGAATCTGCACTTGAAATTTCATAATCGACCGTTCGCCGGCATTTCCAGAAATTCGAAAATCACTCGATTTTGGCAGCTCGATCGGATGTCTAACGATAACGGCACTTATTTAGCTGGTGGGGCGATTTTTTCGCCTTTTTGTCCCCCCTTATATATATATTTTTCGAAAAAATTTTTTGACTCAGATTTGGCTGGGAAGTTGTCCCTCGGATATAGAGGTCGGGGGAAAAAACGAAGGTAGTCACTTTTTGGACTCTGCAGAACTACCCAGTGGAGCAAACCGGCTATAAATTATTGGGTTGCCGCTTTTTCAACAAAAAGGCAACCCTTTAACTTGGGTATGTCCGTTATTGGGTTGCCGCTTTTTCACAAAAAGGCAACCCTTTAACTTGGGTATGTCCGTTATTTATTATTTATTATTATTGGGTTCCCGCCCTTTTCCAAAGGGTTTGGAACCCTATGTTCTGGACATGTTTATTATTATTATTCTTATTATTATTCTTATTCTTATTATTATTGTCCACAATTTCGTGTCCCCCATGTCTATCTCGAGATTGGGAAGGGGTAGAGAGGTGGTTGATACCTCATTTTGAAGGTCTTGACTTGAACTGCTCCCGGAAGCGCGGGGAGCCCCGGGGGAGCAGAGGTGCTCCCGGAGCACCCCCGTGAGTAAAAATGAGTAAAATAAAAAAGTTGTCCAAATGAGCTAATTTTGGTATCATTCGAAAGCTCTCGGCGAGTAATGAAAAAGTTGTAATTGGGTCAAGGCCTGAAAATGCACCCATTTTGAGTTATGAAGCGAAAAAGGGTCAAAAATGGCCAAAAACGGCCAAAACGGCCGTTTGAAGGGGTTTTCCGCCTTTATCTCGAGCTAGAGTCAACTAGTTGGCCTGAAATTTGGCATGTATGGTGGCACCCGATGCGGGAAGACCCTCCGGGCACCTGGGTTCCATAGTGTCAGGCAATTAGCAATTACTCGATACGGTGATGCTGCAAATGGTCAAAATTGAAAGTGACGGAAACCCCCCAATATGGGTATCATTCGAAAGCTCTCGTTGCGTAGGTAAAAAGTTGTAATAGGGGTAAAGCGCCAAAATGTAGGAGCGATGAGTTACGGAGCCTCAAAGGGGTCAAAAATGGCCAAAAACAGGTCAAAATGGGTCAAAATTGAAAATTGTCGGATCCGGTCGATACCGATGTCATTCGATAGCTCTCGTTGAGTAGATAAAAAGTTGTAATAGGGCCAAAGCGTCAAAATGCAGGAAAAATGAGTTACGGGCTCCAAAGGGGTCAAAAATGGCCAGAACGGTCAAAATGGGCCAAAATTGAAAGTTGTTCAATTCGGTTGATATGTATATCATTCGAAAGCTCTAGTTGCGTAGATAAAAAGTTGTAATAGGGCCAAAGCGTCAAAATGTAGGAAAAATGAGTTACAGTGTATGAAAGGGGTCACAATTAACCAAACTGGTCAAAAGGGTAAAAATTGAACTTTGTCTGATCTGGCTGATAATTGCCTGAACCGAAAGCCCTTGATGAGCTGGGAAACTGTTATAATAGACGCAAAGCATGAAACCAAATACTTTACCAGAAAATGAGCCCGTACTATAAACGGAAAAATGTCGGGCGGGAACCACTTGATGCCTTTTGACTTATTATTATTATTATTATTATTCTCCGGATTCTTGTCCCCCCCCTCTATCTCGAGATTGGAAAGGGGTAGAGAGGTGGTTGATACCTCATTTTGAAGGTCTTGACTTGAACTGCTCCCGGAAGCGCGGGGAGCCCCGGGGGAGCAGAGGTGCTCCTGGAGCACCCCCGTGAGTAAAAATGAGTAAAATAAAAAAGTTGTCCAAATGAGCTAATTTTGGTATCATTCGAAAGCTCTCGACGAGTAAAGAAAAAGTTGTAATTGGGTCAAGGCCTGAAAATGCACTCATTTTGAGTTATGAGGCGAAAAATGGTGAAAAATGGCCAAAAACGGCCAAAATGGCTCAAAATTGAAAGTTCTCAGATCGGACTCATATTGGTATCATTCGAAAGCTCTCGTTGCGTAGATAAAATGTTATAATAAGGCCAAAGCACCAAAGTGTACAGAAAATGAGTTACGGGGCCTAAAATGGGTCAAAAATGGCCAAAATCGGTCAAAATGGCTCAAAATTAAAAGGTATCGGAAATCCACAATATGGATATCATTGGAAAGCTCTCTTTGCGTAGATAAAAAGTTGTAATAGGGCCAACGCACCAAAGTGGAGGAAAAATGAGTTACGGAGGCTCAAACGGGTCAAAAATGGCCAAAAATGGCCAAAATCAGTCAAAAAGGGTCAAAATTAAAAAGTGTCGGAAATTCACAATAGGGATGTCAATCGAAAGCTCTCGTTGCGTAGATAAAAAGTTGTAATGGAGACAAAGCTCCTAGCTGCATGCAAACGGAGTTATGTCCCTTGATAAGAGGAAAAATGCCAGCGGCAACCCATTCATGACACTTTGCTTGTTGGGTTGCCGCTTTTTCAACAAAAAGGCAACCCTTTAACTTGGGTATGTCCGTTATTTATTATTTATTATTATTATTTATTATTATTATTCTCCGGATTCTTGTCCCCCCCCTCTATCTCGAGATTGGAAAGGGGTAGAGAGGTGGTTGATACCTCATTTTGAAGGTCTTGACTTGAACTGCTCCCGGAAGCGGGGGGAGCCCCGGGGGGGCAGAGGTGCTCCCGGAGCAGCCCCGTGAGTAAAAATGAGTAAAATAAAAAAGTTGTCCAAATGAGCTAATTTTGGTATCATTCGAAAGCTCTCGGCGAGTAATGAAAAAGTTGTAATAGGGTCAAGACCTGAAAATGCACCCATTTTGAGTTATGAGGCCGAAAATGGTCAAAAAATGGCCAAAAACGGCCAAAATGGCTCAAAATTGAAAGTTCTCAGATCGGGCTCATATTGGTATCATTCGAAAGCTCTCATTGTGTAGATAAAAAGTTGTAATAGGTTCAAAGCACCAAAATGTACAGAAAATGAGTTACGGGGCCCCAAAGGGGTCGAAAATGGCCAAAACCGGTCAAAATTAAAAAGTGTCGGAAATTATCAATATGGATATCATTGGAAAGCTCTTGTTGCGTACATAAAAAGTTGTAATAGAGCCAAAGCTCCTAACTGCATGCAATCTGAGTTATGTCCCTTGATAAGAGGAAAAATGCCAGCGGCAACCCATTCATGCAAATAAGCTTGTTTATTGGGTTCCCGCCCTTTTCCAAAGGGTTTGGAACCCTATGTTCTGGACATGTTTATTATTATTATTCTTATTATTATTATTATTATTATTGTCCACAATTTCGTGTCCCCCCCCTCTATCTCGAGATTGGGAAGGGGTAGAGAGGTGGTTGATACCTCATTTTGAAGGTCTTGACTTGAACTGCTCCCGGAAGCGCGGGGAGCCCCGGGGGAGCAGAGGTGCTCCCGGAGCACCCCCGTGAGTAAAAATGAGTAAAATAAAAAAGTTGTCCAAATGAGCTAATTTTGGTATCATTCGAAAGCTCTCGTCGAGCCATGAAAAAGTTGTAATTGGGTCAAGGCCTGAAAATGTACTCATTTTGAGTTATGAGGCCGAAAATGGTCAAAAATGGCCAAAAACGGCCAAAACGGCCGTTTGAAGGGGTTTTCCGCCTTTATCTCGAGCTAGAGTCAACTAGTTGGCCTGAAATTTGGCGTCTAGGGTGGCACCCGATGCGGGAAGGCCCTCCGGGCACCTGGGTTCCATAGTGTCAGGCAATTAGCAATTACTCGATACGGTGATGCTGCAAATGGTCAAAATTGAAAGTGACGGAAACCCCCCAATATGGGAATCATTCGAAAGCTCTCGTTGCGTAGGTAAAAAGTTGTAATAGGGGTAAAGCGTCAAAATGTAGGAAAAATGAGTTACGGGGCTCCAAATGGGTCAAAAATGGCCAGAAACGGTCAAAATGGGCCAAAATTGAAAATTGTCGGATACGGCTGATACCGGTGTCATTCGAAAGCTCTCGTTGTGTGGATAAAAAGTTGTAATAGGGCCAAAGCGTCAAAATGTAGGAAAAATGAGTTACGTGGTTCCAAAGGGGTCAAAAATGGCCAGAAACGGTCAAAATGGCCAAAATTAAAAGTTGTCGGAAACCCCCCAATATGGATACCATTCGAAAGCTCTCGATGTGTGGATAAAAAGTTGCAATAGTGCCCACGCACCAAAATGTGGGAAAAATGAGATACGAGGCCGCAAAATGGTCAAAAATGACCAAAAACGGTCAAAATGGGTAAAAATTGAAAGTCACGGAAACTGCCTAATATTGGTATCATTCGAAAGCTCTCGTTACGTAGATAAAAAGTTGTAATAGGGCTAAGGCGTCCAAATGTAGGACAAATGAGTTATGGGACCCCGAATATTATAAACTCATTCTATAAACGGAAAAATGTCGGGCGGGAACCACTTGATGCCTTTTGACTTATTATTATTATTGGGTTCCCGCCCTTTTCCAAAGGGTTTGGAACCCTATGTTCTGGACATGTTTATTATTATTATTATTATTATTGTCCACAATTTCGTGTCCCCCCCCTCTATCTCGAGATTGGGAAGGGGTAGAGAGGTGGTTGATACCTCATTTTGAAGGTCTTGACTTGAACTGCTCCCGGAAGCGCGGGGAGCCCCTGGGGAGCAGAGGTGCTCCCGGAGCAGCCCCGTGAGTAAAAATGAGTAAAATAAAAAAGTTGTCCAAATGAGCTAATTTTGGTATCATTCGAAAGCTCTCGTCGAGCCATGAAAAAGTTGTAATTGGGTCAAGGCCTGAAAATGTACTCATTTTGAGTTATGAGGCGAAAAAGGTTCAAAAATGGCCAAAAACGGCCAAAACGGCCGTTTGAAGGGGTTTTCCGCCTTTATCACGAGCTAGAGTTAACTAGTTGGCCTTAAATTTTGCATGTATGGTGGCACCCGATGCGGGAAGGCCCTCCGGGCACCTGGGTTCCATAGTGTCAGGCAATTAGCAATTACTCGATACGGTGATGCTGCAAATGGTCAAAATTGAAAGTGACGGAAACCCCCCAATATGGGAATCATTCGAAAGCTCTCGTTGCGTAGGTAAAAAGTTGTAATAGGGGTAAAGCGTCAAAATGTAGGAAAAATGAGTTACGGGGCTCCAAATGGGTCAAAAATGGCCAGAAACGGTCAAAATGGGCCAAAATTGAAAATTGTCGGATACGGCTGATACCGGTGTCATTCGAAAGCTCTCGTTGTGTGGATAAAAAGTTGTAATAGGGCCAAAGCGTCAAAATGTAGGAAAAATGAGTTACGTGGTTCCAAAGGGGTCAAAAATGGCCAGAAACGGTCAAAATGGCCAAAATTAAAAGTTGTCGGAAACCCCCTATATGGATACCATTCGAAAGCTCTCGATGTGTGGATAAAAAGTTGCAATAGTGCCCACGCACCAAAATGTGGGAAAAATGAGATACGAGGCCGCAAAATGGTCAAAAATGACCAAAAACGGTCAAAATGGGTAAAAATTGAAAGTAACGGAAACTGCCTAATATTGGTATCATTCGAAAGCTCTCGTTACGTAGATAAAAAGTTGTAATAGGGCTAAGGCGTCCAAATGTAGGACAAATGAGTTATGGGACCCCGAATATTATAAACTCATTCTATAAACGGAAAAATGTCGGGCGGGAACCACTTGATGCCTTTTGACTTATTATTATTTATTTCTTGCCGTATGTGTCCCCCCCCTCTAACTTTTGATTGGCTGGACCGATCCGGCTGAAATTTTCAGGGGGAGTTGGGGGTGACCTAAAGTGCTCCCGGAAACGCGCGCAGTTCGGTACTTCCCGGATTCCGGAAATGGCGGTACCCGGAATTTTTTATAATGGTAAGGGGGGACCAAGGGAAACGTAAAAATTTTTTGTCTCCGATTTTGCTTAAAAGTTGGTCATAGGGTAATTCAACCACGCTGATTTCGAAACTGAAATCGAAATTTCCGGAAAACTTCCGGATTTCGAGATATTGGACCCGGAAAATTCCGGATTTTGAAAAATTTCTCCAAAAGTGGTCAATATGGTACTCAAATGAAAGAGCTCGCCGAGCTGAACAACTTTTCTTCTTGCGACATTTTCCGGAAATGCGTCTAGCGAAAGTTATGGCCGAAAAACTGAAAATCCGGGAATTCCCGGAAACCCGGATTTTGAACGGAAAAATTTTTTGTCTCCGATTTTGCTTAAAAGTTGGTCATAGGGTAATTCGACAACGCTGATTTCGAAACTGAAATAGAAATTTCCGGAAATTTTACGGATTTCGAGATATTGGACCCGGAAAATTCCGAATTTTGAAAAATTTTTCCAAAAGTGGTCAATATGGTACTCAAATGAAAGAGCTCGTCGTGCTGAACAACTTTCCTTCTTGCGACATTTTCCGGAAATGCGTCTAGCGAAAGTTATGGCCGAAAAACTGAAAATCGGGGAATTCCCGGAAAACCCGGATTTTGGGCCAGAAATTTTTTTGTCTCCGATTTCTTTCAAAAGTTGGTCATAGACTAATTCCATGGCGCTGATTTCGAAAGAGAAACAGAGATTTCCGGAAAATTAGCGGATTTCGTGGTACTCAACACGGAAGATTGATTTGTTTATAAAAGGAAAAATGCCAGCGGCAACCCCTTCATGCCAATATGCTTGTTTTCTTATCAAGCCCTGTCTAGACTGTCATTTTGGTATATAAATCGCCTCTCTAGGTACTGTCGTTAATTAGTAATTAACGGTTAATTAGCCGAAGTAAAAAAAAATGGCGGGAAAAACCAACCGGTGGGAAAAAAACCAACCCCAGTATTCGGTCAGGGTAACTCATATTAGCGATTTTATGCATGCAACAGGTTAAATCGGCGTCGCTGACTTCATATCTGCAGTTATATATATATTCCTTATAATAAGTGAGAAAATCAAACAGCAAAATTTGCAGCATCAACTGGCTAGGTTTCATCAAATTTGCCAGTTTTTATGTTAAAATGCAAAAATATGTAAATCTTTCGAAATTCAATGAAATAAAATAAATGTTGTTTCTGTGTTTTTTCGCGTATTTCTTTGTCCCAGAGACTTTTTGGCCGCTTTAGCTGAGCCAAACAGCCGATCCGACGAAATGAGGTTTTTACCGGCCAGCACAAAATTGCCAAGTCCAAATGCAATTTTGAGCTGTTCACGTGAAAGAACGCATTAAACTTGCTATGTGGATGACTTTTGAGCAACTAAGAACCATTTTTGGGAGTTTGGCAGCAAAAGCAAAAATTGGTTTTTCCCCACCCTTTGGTTTCCCCCCCCCCCCCCCATTTTGTAAAAATTCTGCTGGCAGCTTCCCAAGCGTCGCAGGAAGGCGAGACCGACATTTTTGGAAGGAGCACATGTTGTTCTCATAGAAAGTATTAAAAGTTATCTAACTGCTATGGAAAATTTTTTACAGGCCTTCAAAAATAGGCAAATTTTGAATGTTTGGGGGGTCAAAATTCAAAAATGCCAAAATTTTCAAAATGTCACAAAATGCTCAAAAGTGGTCCGATTTAGCGCAAATTTGGTGTGGTAGGTGGGATGGGCCCTACCAACTTGCATGCAAAATTTGAGCCCGCTAGCTCATCCCCATCGCCCAAACGGGGGGTTGGTTTTTCCCCACCACTTGCGGGTTGGTTTTTTTCCCCGACCTCTGTAAATCGAGGTCGCTAATTTCAAAAACTCGAATCATAAATCGGTCCGATCGCTCGATCGATCAGTAGAATCAAGGTATAATTGGGGAAGGTTTGGGGCATATAACGGTTTGGTGGCTTGGTGGCCGAAAATTGGGTGTTTTTAAGATATATATATAAATTTTGCAAAATTAAATGTCTAAATTTTTGGCAGAAAGTGTTCATTATTGCGAGAAATACACGTTTTTAACAGTTTTATGTATATACTTTCTGTCTCAATATTAAACTTATTTTGGAGTTAGAAACATGTTGGCAATCAAGTTTTCGAGTTGAAAATGAAACCCCCTGTCTAATGTTAAAATTATACGTATACTTCATGATTGGATGTTTTTGGCATTAGCAATGGCTGAAAATGCTATTTTAGGCATATATAAAAATAGGAAAAAATTTTGTGGGTGGTTTGAGGGAGGTCTGAAGGGGAGCCTGTCCCCATAATTTCGGGAGAGGCCCCTCAACCCAAATCCCCGTTTCACATTATATATAAGTAGAAGTGATCGATCAAAATACATCAAAAAGTTTTGTCTCCGATTTTCGCGAAAAGTCGCCTCTAGGGTAATAACATAGGAGGCGCTGATTCCGAATCTGCAGTCGAAATTTCATTAAAAAAATCAATTCTTCGCTTTATAAAACCGATTTTCATAGTTTTTTGAAAAATTCGTCAATAGATTATGGCAGCTCGGATTGAAATTCCGACTGCAGATTCGGAATCAGCGCCTCCTAATTATCCTAGAAAACATTTTTCGGCGACTTTTCGTGAAAAATTGGTGACAAAAAATCTTTGACCGGTTTTGGTTGATCGATTCTAGACATGGATTGATCGATCGGATATATATATATAGATCTCTCGATTCGATTTTTGAAATCAGCGACCTCGAATTACTCCAGGGGCAATTTCCCAGCCAAATCGGATACAAAAAATTTTTTCGAACGATACGGGAGGCGAAAAAATCGCTCCTACATCAATATCATGAGGGTGCGCGGAGCGCCCCTCATAATATGAGCTATAAAGGCACTTTGCGGATTAGGGAAACTGTTAATTAGCCATAACTAATTAACGGTAGGGAGTTGAGAGCTAAAGTTTACATTTTTGAAATCTCCAGGCCAAGAGCTTTCGAATGATACCAAACTTGTCCGGAAAAAATGAACTTTGAAAAAATCGACTTTTTGATACAAGTTTAAAAGTGGGGGTTTTTTCTCTGTATCGACCACTTTTATAGGGCGATTTTTGCGCACACCGCGATTTTTCAAACGGCCCATAGGAAAAATTTTTCTATACTAATTTTTGATTATCTAGGTTATGGTCCAGATCAAGTTTATGTTTGATTTCCGAATTTCGCTCTGGGTCGATTTTTACAGATGGTCAAAAATGGAAAAATCGACGTTTGGACTTAGAAATTTTTCGAGGTCCCAACACAGAAAATTGTCAAAAAGTCGTCTAAAATAGCATTTTTTGGCCATTTGGTGGTGCGCATATATAGTAAATCGGGGTCGCTGAAAACGATGAGCATACTGCCGAAACCGATGGATGTGACCCTCAGGCCCCATGGCGCCCGTGGTTCCTCGCCCAGGGTCAAAGTTGGGAAAAGTACGTAAAAACGGCTATTTTCGGCCATTTGGTGGTGCCCATATATAGTAAATCGGGGTCGCTGAACGAGCATACTGCTCGAAACCGCCCGAAGTGACCACTGGTCAGCATGGCCCCGTGGCACCTCGTCCAGGGTCAAAGTATGGAAAAGTCACTAAAACAGCGTTTTTCGGGATTTTGGTTGGGGGCATATATTGTAAATCGACTACGCTCGTTTCAATGAGCATATTTTCAGAACCGACGGAAGTGACCACTGGTCACTATGGTCTAGGTGGCCTATTGACCAGTGGTCAAACCCCATAAAACAGCGTTTTTCGGGGTTTCGGTTGGGGGCAATTATAGTAAATCGACTACGCTCGTTTCAATGAGCATATTTTAAGAACCGACGGAAGTGACCACTGGTCACTATGGCCTAGGTGGCCTATTGACCAGTGGTCAAACCCTCTAAAACAGCGTTTTTCGGGATTTTGGTTGGGGGCATATATAGTAAATCGACTACGCTCGTTTCAATGAGCATATTTTCAGAACCGACGGAAGTGACCACTGGTCACTATGGTCTAGGTGGCCTATTGACCAGTGGTCAAACCCCATAAAACAGCGTTTTTCGGGGTTTCGGTTGGGGGCATTTATAGTAAATCGACCACGCTCGTTTCACTGAGCATATTTTCAGAACCGACGGAAGTGACCACTGGTCACTATGGCCTAGGTGGCCTATTGACCAGTGGTCAAACCCCCTAAAACTGCGTTTTTCGGGATTTTGGTTGGGGGCATATATACGTAGTAAATCGACTACGCTCGTTTCAATGAGCATATTTTCAGAACCGACGGAAGTGACCACTGGTCACTATGGTCTAGGTGGCCTATTGACCAGTGGTCAAACCCCATAAAACAGCGTTTTTTGGGGTTTTGGTTGGGGGCATATATAGTAAATTGTCTACGCTCGTTTCAATGAGCATATTTTCAGACCCGACAGAAGTAACCACTGGTCACTATGGTCTAGGTGGCCTATTGACCAGTGGTCAAACCCCCGAAGACAGTGGTCATTGTTTGGAATAGAGAATCTTCTGGGAGTAATAAATTGCAGACTACTTCTGCCTAAGAGCAGCGCTCCCAAAAATTGGAAGAAGGACAAGTAGGAAAAATGCTCCTTGCAGTCGCATGTAAAATGCAATATGAGCTATGATGGTCAACATTTAAATATATATGTCAAGGACAAGATTTAAAACGTCTAATATGAGCCAGCATCTAAATCGGTAAAGGACAAGCTGTAACTGGCTAATATGAGCCGCCACGTTTCTCTTGGGCTCATATTGACGCGAGGATACTAAGTTGAGTTAACTATTTTTCACTTTTCAAATTCGCATGTACACGTAATTGTCATGACATATACGTCTGGTCTTTAGGGATCGGATCCGGCTCCGGCTCCGGCCGGAGTTAGCACCTCCGGCTCCGGCTAGCCGGAGCCGGAGGCAAGGTGGCCGGAGCCGGAGTTTTTTTAAAGATATATGTAATAAAGTAAGGTTAAAGTAATTTTAAATTATCTAAACAAAATTTAAACAGTGGACTGTGATAGTTTGGCAAATATATAGTTCTCTATTTTCTCTGTGATGCCAAATTTTCTCAAATTTCACTGCTATGTAGTTTCTGCTGTATTTCCATCAAAATGCTAGAAACTTGGCTTTCCATTTTGTTAAATTTGGAAAATAACGTATGTTGTAGATTAACCTGGAAAGTTTAAAGCAGTTATTAAAATTGAATTCAAAAGTTTAGCAAATCGAGGTATTATCTCCTAGTGCGAAAATTATTATTTTATCTTTCTCCTTAGTAATTTTGCCATCCCGTCGACATTTCCTATGGTTCCAAATCAAGGCAAATAATATATATATATATATATATATATATATATATATATAATAACACAGCATTTAATTTAATAATATATATAATGCGTATGTATATATATAATAATTAAGAATTTGCAATATATATACACACAGAAATGCCTATAGAGCATAATTTTTGCTAGTATATATATACATTTTAATAGGAATGTATTACCTTTTTCAAATATATATATATCGGTACTTCAAATATTTTCGTGTACCCTTGAACTTCTTTTATAAAAAATTGAACTATTTATAACAAAAGCTGCTTACTTAATTAATTCTTGCTGCCATACGTACAGCTTTACAGCTATCATTTATATATAAGCTGTAGGTCGGGGCCAAAACCCTCTTACCCAATTTAATTGGTAAGTTTACGCAGATTTGCTTTACTATATATTGAAAATTTGAATGAACACATTTATAGAAATTATTTGAATGAATAAAGCATTGATTTAATATTTTAACTGTTCAAAATATAGCAACATCGACACATATGCAAAAAATTGTCTTCACTGTACCGTAAACTGTTTTTAAAATATAGTGTCATTTTTGGGCTACCTCCGGCTCCGGCTCCGGCCGGAGGTGACCTGCCTCCGGCTCCGGCTCCGGCCGGAGGCAAAAACCCACCTCCGTCCGATCCCTACTGGTCTTGATACAATAAGTAAAGTCAAGTGGGTAAGCACACATCAAAGTTTTACACATCGGCTGTGTATTTTATTGTATAAGTGCTGTGTACAGTAAGCCGGTACTGAAGACTTGAAGAATACCGGTTTACTGGAGCTTTATACATTTGTATCTAGTTTGCAGTGTGTGTCTATGATTTAGCAAACTGGTATATACCAAATGTATATGCCACTTAATTCAACTTTAAAGGGGAGAACTTTAGCTGCTTAAAGTGTTCACATGTATACCTTAAATACGGTGTTTGAGCTAGTGAAATTAGATTCAGACAGGATACCTATAACCAAACATTATATGACGCTAATGACATTACCCAAGACGGTGAGGATTTTTTCAGACTTGGGATTGAGAATAAAAGTAAAGAGTCTGTAGGCAAGATGGTAAGAGGTCGTCGTGATGTCAAGCCGTTGAAACCACGGCAGCGAGCGTCAATATGAGCCCAAGAGAAACGTGGCGGCTCATATTAGCCAGTTACAGCTTGTCCTTTACCGATTTAGATGCTGGCTCATATTAGACGTTTTAAATCTTGTCCTTGACATATATATTTAAATGTTGACCATCATAGCTCATATTGCATTTTACATGCGACTGCAAGGAGCATTTTTCCTACTTGTATATATATAAGTGCCACGACAACTGCTATGAGGCCTTGCGAAGTGACCGTGTGGCTGAATGGTTAAGGCGTTGAACTTAGGATCAAAGAGGTTGATTCTCACCTTACTCATTATGACGTTATATACATATTGTTTGTCAGTTTCAGTTTTTAATTTAAACTTAAAGTTTAAGTTTTAAGTAAAACGCAACGGGGGGTCTGGTGGGGCGGAGCCCCCCAGCAGTTGAAGAATTTTTGCATTTTTGCCCAAAAACAGTACATTTGACGTTTATTTCTTGCAAAAAGATAATTATCGCGCAGAAGGCGCGACAAGTTTTTACAAATAGCTGTTTTTGCCATACAAATAGCAAAACTTTTCCATTTTGTCATCCCAAAGGGGGGGGGGTCTAGACCCCTTGAAACCCCCCCGGGTGCGGCCTTAATACGTACATTGTTAAATAAATTCATGACCAGCATTTTAAACATTACCAAAGCCATAGAAAACCACATATGCTGTAACAAAGCCAAGAAAAATTTTAAAACTTTATTTTGAAGTCAAGTGTAGATCTGGATCCGGCAAAATTTTGGATCCGGTCGATCCCTAACATATATATTATATATTAGGGATCGACCGGATCCAAAATTTTGCCGGATCCGGATCCGGATCCAGTTTGGATCCGGATCCGGATTTAGTCATCAAAATACATGCAAATTTTTAAAATATTGTTCTTTGATTTTGTTAATGTTTATGGGGTTTTTTGTGGATCTGGTAATGTTTTAATGCAGATAGTGAATTTATTTAATACGTTTCAACAATTTATCTGTGTTTGAATGCTGCAAATGACTTAAACATTTAGCTTGAAACAAACAATTTTCGCTAAGTATATATATATAAGTATATAACGAATTTTTGAAATGTATGAATATGCCGCAGCCGCAAACATGGAACAGTTTACAATCAAAGTTTTTCAAAAAAATCAGCTTAAGTAGATTAACATTAACATTAACTTCTTACATGGAGCTTAAGAAAAATAAAACCAATACCGTTGCTGCTGAAAATAATTATTTACGAATAAATAATTCAAGTTAGAGTTTTATTAGCAACCAGGATTTTCAATTTAAAATCGTTTTGATCTAGTTAATTCGATAATGTTATTGCTTACCGGCAGTTAAATTCTTTGTAGCAGCGGCTGAAGCCTAGCAAGACGATACGAGAAGAGACGATATAGAAGAGACGAGCAACCGATACGAAAACAAACTCCGAATTTTCGTTTCCATTAAATATATATTAGAAACGAAATCGTTAGGATGAAAGTAGTCAGCACGGCTCATTTATATATGCTTGTATTTATCTATTTATGTATTCAGTATATTTGTGAAACGGCAGTACATGCTCATAAAAATCTTTAAATTTGCTGATCTATTTTACTTGGAACCATCTTAAAAATTTCACTAGTTAAATTTTTTGAGTTTACAAGTCAGTTAAGCTTACTTGTCTAATAATTTTGCAATATATAAGTATGGTTAAACGCAGTAAAGTAGAGTTAAGATTTTGCTACTACCGAGAATTTGAAGGAAACCATTTTCTTAAAAGGATCACTTAAAAATTCAGAAAAGTACAACTTAAAATGTAGAAAACCCAACACGTCAAGGAGTCTGAAAATTCCAAATTTGTTAAATTTTTGTCTATAGATGCAGGAAAATAACCATACGCATGGACACCTATTTAACAGTAATTTATAAAAACATATATACATATAATTATGGTTAAATTAAAAAATCCATTTAACCTGACATGCTTAAAAATTAGTTAACAAAATATCAACGTCTACTGATTCGGGTTCAGTTGAATATTAAGGTACACGGGGGTCTTGGGGCGGCAGCCCCCAGTAAAAGCCACCCTCTTAACACGAAAATTCGCTTCTAGAAATTAATTTTGAGCGCTCCAGGCATTAATATTTTAGTTTCAGTAATAAATTTCCTTTGGTTCGTTACCTAACTGAAAAAAGATCCGGATCCGGATGGTTTTTCTGCCGGATCCGGATCCGGATCTGCAATGTCCGGCAGGATCCGGATCCGAATATCCGGTCGATCCCTAATATATATACATATATATATATATACATACGTATAAATTTAAATAAATTTGTTTGATTTTACAGACGCGTATGTATATATATTATAATATAACTCGTTAATTTGTACGAATGGTAGTCATTCATCTACAGGAGTCTCCTTTCGCCTGGTGCTTGTCTGTAGCTAAATTGTCAACTTTTTGCTCCTTTTGCTTTCGTCGCAGTTTGTCATCGTCTGCTAGATTAAGTCGTTGCTCCAAGTGTCAGTTTTTATGGTACTGCAGCAAGGACTGTCAGACAGCTGACTGGTTAGCTCATAAATTGGAATGCAAATGTTTGGCTGGTATGGTTAACGCTGATAGTAGCATAGAAGTGCCCCGTTCTGAACATGTGGATTTACCTGATGAAGGTTTGCGCTTGATATTTCGTATATTGACCAAACTTGCTGCCAAAGATTTGACTGAGCAAGAGTTGTCTTCTTATGGACGTTCTATGAAAGATCTGGAATCGCATCTTTTGAACTTTCGACAGTCCAGTTATCACATGTCTAAGTGGCAAACGTTTTGGAAGCAGTTTGTGCAGTTTTCTGGTCCTAAGCTGCTACTGAAAATGTTATGGACTGAAGAAGTCGTTTTTGACGTCTGGTGCAAAACTGCCATCAATTGTTTCACAGTAAAAGATGATCAGCTGCAGTCTATAGGATTGGGTTTGTATTTAAATTTGTGCAGACTGTGGCACTCCTGCAATCCTTCGGCAAGAATCATTTTTCGTGGACGCGAAGCAGTAGTCGTACCCACCCGAACAGTGAAGTTTGATGACTCTGGCCTGAATTCTTACAGTCAGCTGACGCACAGCTATATTGACAATCTAGAACCGCGTGGAGTTCGGCGACAGCTGTTACGACGGGACTACTTTTTCGATTGTGAATGCAGTGGTTGTTTGGACTCAGATCGAACGCAAGACATGGAATCGTTTGCCTGCGAAAAATGCGCAACTTCCTCCTCTGCTGCTTGCCCGGGAAAGGTCAGTTATGCTGGAATTTCGGAAACATTCAGTCCTTGTGACATTTGTGGCACTCCTTTTATAGAGAGTTCCACAGCTTTGATGGTCTTGCAAACCACAAATTCCAGTCTGTCCGCTTTGGGTCGTGCCCAACCTTCATCCGCGTATGAAATTTGTCGCCGCGTCCTCCAAATGCAGGACGATACACTTTACCGGTTTCACGTAGGCCGGTTTAAGATTTTGAATGCGCTTTATGAGTCTTGTGTTTCTTTGAGGAAATTTGACGAAGCTGTGCTATATGGTCAACAACATTTAGACATTGCTCGACATTATTTGGGCCCTTTTGATCCTCTTCTCTTGCTGTTTATTGCTAATTTTGCAAAAGTTTGTGCTAATGCAAACCAGTGCAAAAAGGCTAGTGGTTTTGCAATGAGTGTCAGATCCATTTGCAGTGATTTCTTCGGCGACGATAGTTCTGTTGTTAATGAATTAGATTTTGTTATCAGCAAAGACAAAAATGGATGCTTGTAATCTTATGATCTTAATGAACTGTTTGAAACTATTTTCATATTTACTCGTTTTTCAATAAAAGTTTTGTCTGTCCATGTGTTTCCTTGACTTTTTGTAAGGTGTTAGTGTATTAATTTGCAATATATATATATATATACACATGTTGTAGGGTTGTTGTTGTTTTAGGCGTTGCTTTAGGCTACAGGTACGATTAAGTATTGGAGCCAATCCAGGAAAGTTTGCAAAAGTTCAGCTGGCATTTTTTTAGTGGGGGGGGGGGTGGGGGTCCCCACTTTTCGGTTTCTCCCCACTTTCATACTTACCACTCTTCGTCACCCCCTACTTTTTTGGGGGTCGCCCAAAGTTTCGAAAAATTAAGTTTTTGAGGCTGGCAACCCGTAAGTCCGGGGTCCGACTCGCTAAGTTCGGGCTCTGTCCCGATAAGTTCGGGCTCTGTCCCGACTAGTTCGGGCTCTGTCCTGATAAGTTCGGGCTCTGTCCCGATAAGTTCGGGCTCTGTCCCGATAAGTTCGGGCTCTGTCCCGATAAGTTCGGGCCCTCTTGTAAGACGTCCGGGGGTTACCCCTTCAACTTCTGGTATGGTCAGGCAGCCACCGGCTCCTGTGGCTAGGTTGCCTCAACCAGTTGTGGGGTTAGGGTCAATCCCCCATCGGCAACGTTCAAACTTTAATGATATCTTTTGGCAACGCCTTCCTTCTGTGGAGACATGCCAGCAGTTGGATTTAGTTTCTTCATTGGGCTTGTCTGTGCAGGAACTTCAAGATCGGGTGGGTCATCCTCCTCCATTCTATGCATTTGAGGTTGCTTATCATACTATCGGCATGGGGGATACTACAGTTCTTGCTTTGCTGCGGGTGCTTTTTCCGGAGGAATTCGCTTCTTCTGTTATTCCTCGGGTAGAAACGCCCCCATGATAGACTGTGATAGGGTATTTTGGCCTACTTATAGGGAGCGTTGTTGTCAGTTGTTGTTGTTGTCATTCCCCTCATCCTTCGTTCGGTATTAATTTCTCTTTTTACCTAAATTTTATAGTAGATTTTTGTTTGCAACTTCTTTTCCATTGATAAAATTGTTTTGCACTGCAGTATAATGTATCCCGAACTTATTTTGAAGCCTTTCCGAACTTTTTGCAAATTTTTAATTTTCTGAAGATTGTTTCTAAGTTTTGTTGAGATGTTTTGATGAACTTCAGAAGACAATGTCTAATTATCGTTTTGTTATTTTTGTTGTTTTTGCCAAATTGTTCGCTTAACTCTTCGTATACTTTTTTTAACTAATTGAGGGTTCTCTGGGGGGGATTGCCTAGTTGACCTAAGACTGGGACACAAGTGCAATTCATCTCCCGGGTTCCCTCCCACTTTTATTGGGTTATACTAAATCTCGTCTACGCTTTTTGTCATCATACATGTTGTTGGTGTGGGTTTCCGGAGGCTGTTGCCTAAGACTGGGTCGTTTCGGGGCACTCACACTGGCATGCCAGTGCTACAGTTAGGGGCTTTTGGTCTGTATTGTGTTATTTGAATTTCCTCTTTTGTCATGTAGTTTTGAAGTTTGTCTTTCTGATTCTTTCATTTGTTGCTTTATGCATACTTTAATTTTTCTTTTGTGTTGAGGTGATGCCTTGCCTTGCATTGTATTTGGATTCTCCCCTCCTACGCCAGGCGTGCCTCCATGGTAGATGTTGGTGATGGAACATAGAAGCTAAAAATTTATAGCCTTTCTGCGCAACTCTTTTTGGGGTGGTGATGGAACATAGAAGCTAAAAATTTATAGCCTTTCTGCGCAACTCTTTTTGGGGTGGTGATGGAACATAGAAGCTAAAAATTTATAGCCTTTCTGCGCAAAATGAAAAGTGTTTTGCAAATTTTTGAATTCTGGAAAACCGGGTCACCGGATCAGGCCTAAGTGACCCGGTTCCATTACTGATGACAACTCTAATCATGCTGCGGATTTTGCAAAACTTTTTGGATACGTTTGTTTGATAAGTTAAGTTTGGAAAACAATTACATTTATTTATTCTGCCCCTTAACGAATTCTGGTGAATGCTTACATGTGTCTAGATTCACAATTAAAGGAATTTTAGGTTTACTATTACTTGAATTTTTAAATTGGTGAATATTTCCATAGCTGTCAAAAAAGAGTTGATTCAAGGATTCTAACAACGTGTCTATGTAAAAGTGATTTGTTATATCACATCAGATTAGCCGTTAAGCTATAATAGAGATTACTCGGTTTTTCATTGAATTCGCGCTTTCGTAGTGTCTGCTTTTTGTTTCAGCGGTTTCTGGAGTTCTTGTTTTTCTGAGGCTAATGTAAATAAAAGGAGTTGTAAAACAAAGTTTTCGGCAACAAGCTTGAGAGTAAGTGTGTCAGCACAGCTTTGTGTGCTCCCGTTTTTGACGGAACTTTTGATAAATATACTGGGTCACGAATTCTTGACAACTCACCGAAGCATAAATGCTTTGATGTTAGAAGTTTTCAAAGCCTTGGATACAAGTCTTTGCTCGGAAAAGTTCAGGATTGTATGTTTTAGGTAAAAACTTCAGTAGAAAAATCAGTATTTGTGTAGCAGCTGATTATTATGGTTCGCTTTTACATCAAAATTTCAGAAAGCTATGTATTATAAACCGAGTACTCTTCACATACCAGAATCGAATTAAATTATGTATAGTTAGACAACTTTCAGTTGCGAAAAACCCAATCACCTAACCTAAGTCATGGCCGAACAATTGTTGCATAAGCGCTGAACTAGAGGTCACAGTGGTGACAAACAAGACTTCAGGGAACGCAATTGATATCTATTCGACCCACCCTTAACTGCAGATCGAATGTCACTGACTCCTGTAGAAACCACATTCTGTAGTCCAGACAGGTTTACCGAGTTTGACCGAAACCTCAGCTCCCGTTCTACATAGAGAGTTCTAACAGGCCACTGCGGCTTTTCTTCAACTTATTTCACCCGTCCTATTCGCTAGGGGCATTTTCAAAATGGAGCGGAGTGAACAGAGTAAACTCCATCCTTTTCTTGAAAGAGGTACAAGAGGGAAACTCAAGCTTAAGTGGAGTTAAACGAATTAAAAGGGTTCTTTTGACTGTACTCTATTCAATCCTTTTTTGAAAGGCTCTCAGATTCTGGTCAGCAGCAAATATAATCAGGCTTAAAAAGGGAATTATTTCGAAGAAAAAACTGCGGACACCGCCCTTTCATGAAATTGCAACATTCGGAAGTAACAGACATCACGGTTTTGTCCTAATTTGCATAATCTGTAACTAAGATTTACTGCGAACTTTAGCCAACAAGTTGAACGTATGTTTTACTCTTGGCTTTATGTATTGGAATCTCTCATTTAATAAGCCAACTCCAGGTATGTTTTATAGTTCCTTTTTAGTTTTTGATGTCAGAATGTTACAGTTTTTTGAGCCCACAAAAACCGTGACAATAACTTTTGCAGTGATGTGGATTGGATCGGTAAAATCGATCCGATCCGCGATCCGGAGGCCGGATCGGATCGGATCGGTAGGCCCGTCGGATCGGCTTGGATCGGATCGCTTGAATCAGTCGGATCGGCGATCCGGCTCGATTTCACTCATCATATAAATTGCAACCTCACCATACTCCGAATTATCGCCAAACATGACTTCAATTCGTGCGCAAACGTTTCCTTTTCCTGTTTTCCTTCTACAACGATTGCTGCTGCAAGTTTTTAGTTTCTCAGGGAGAATATAAGCTGGTAGATGAGCACTTAGTGAACAGTAAGTTCAAGCTGCTTCAAATTTGAAATAATTGCGTACAGCACATAATATGCGATGGCATCTATACGTGAAAAAGCAAGATCCGGATCAATTTCATAAAATCTTGCAAGTTTGCACTTGAATACTGTGCACTGAAAGTACTTGCACATGAATCTTGCACGGAAATTAGCTGAGCAAGTTTGTCAGACTTGAAACTCGGCTAGCCGAGAACTCTAAACGCAAGTTCAAGTTCAAGTTTACAAGTAATTGAGTTTTCAAAAAGTAGCAAAAATGTTTAAAATATCTCCCAACCCAAAATATGAAAGATTGTTGAAATTTATGCTGTATGTAGATTTAAGATGCCACTCAGGCTTTAATTTCAACGCTCCAACAAAATTAAATTCTAATTGAGTTCCATCCAGGAACATCCAATAATCCAATAAAGTTACAGTTTTAGTTTCGAAGCCTTAAGTGATAAAGTGCTTTCGTATTTTCTTTGTTACGTAATATTTAGCTAGTACGTAACGTTCATTGTCTATCTCTCTGCTTTCTGAAATTTTACCGCAGCAATCTTTCTTAATTCCTCATGCATTTGTTTATAGGAATAATAAAATGAGGCTGGCTCAGTCAAATTAGTGTGCAAAATGTGTTTGACACTGTAAATCCGACTTTAAAATAAGTTTCATCTAGCTTCTTAAAGAAAGTAACCCGGATGGCCGGATCGGATCGGATCGGATCGGATCGACAAATAATTTTACTGGATCGGATCGGTTAAATTTTTTACTGCCGATTCGATCCGATCCACATCACTATTTAGTTGAAGATTACTGCAAATCTAGTTTTTGACTCTACCTTTTTACAGTGCAATTATTGTATTACTAACGGTCCCTGGCTTCAATTCGAATTCGAATGCTATCAACAAATTGTGTTAGTCCTGCAAACGGTTTTCGGGTTTCCAACAGGACAGCATTGGAACTTAGAAGGTTCTGTTTTAGAACTGTATTTCAAGACTTTTTGATTCCAGTCTGAAATAATTAAATCAAAAATGTTCATGCAGCAAAAAATTCATAAACAACCACGTCTCGGCTTCAAACCGGAATCATATACGTGGCCGTTTCTGCAGTATCAGATAAGTTCAAGTTATATGTTCTGTAACTGCTCGATTGTTTGTTTTCAGTAATGCAATGCGGATTCGCCTTTCTGGATGCGGGTTCAGTCCGTAGCAAAATGCGACCAACATTCTGATCAAAAATATGTTGGACCTTTGTACGTTGCTTTGATTGTTGGTCCAAAGAAATCATATCTGTAATCGTACCGCACGGAATTCTCTAAGGTCCAAGGGTGTCGTCCTTCAAGAGTATCAGGACTGCATTGAGAGCATACGTGTGCTTGGGGGGGGGGGTTGGGGGGTTTCACCCCCCAGATCTGAGCTCACCCCCCCCAGAGGGGCCCCTCACCCCCCCCCAGATTCCGCATTTTTCCGGTAAAAAACCGAAAAAATCCGGTTTTTCGGCGGCCGTCGGCCGCCCTTCACCCCCCCAGAACTTCCCCTCCTGCACATGTCTGATTGAGAGTATTGTGAAAAGCTGAAATTAGAGTAGAAAAATGAGTAGAAATGCTTTCAGGGTGGGAATTAATCCGGAGACCAGTGATAGACAGATAAACACAAGACCGCTGGGCTAGCCATTCCTGTTGCACTGATTGAATTGAATTGTACGTGTTATGAATTAATATCGCATTTTTGTTGTTTCTTTTTCATGTCTTTCCTTCCTGTTTCAGGTTTCTCTGCGGCGGCGTATTGGATCTGCGGTTGGGCCTTCGCCTTCGGGACTCCGAGCAACCCGTTCATCGGCTACGGGGAATTCTGCTCCGCCTGGATGCCGCCAACCAAGTATCACTCCTGGTACTTCCAGTTCGTCTTCGCCGCGACCGCGTCCACGATCGTCTCCGGCGCCGTCGCCCAGCGATGCGAATTCATTGCCTATGTCGTCTATTGCTCCATGCTAACGGGTGAGGCTTCATCTGCTGCTAGCGTAGTTACCTGGTGTTGTATAACCCTTGGCTCAAATGGCAGAGGTCTAATTTCTCCAACCGAGATGTTGTGGGTTGAAATCCCATTGGAGATTTTGATTTCTTTCTGGAGTTTTTTCGACGGTGCAGCTTTTTCATTTAATCGAGCTTTCTACGAAATTTTGTTTGCCTTATTTGCTTTATTTGCTTTTGCAAAATTTGCTTAATAAAGTTTCTAATAGTTCATTAGCAAACAGTGTAGCGTTTACAAAATCTGTAGCTACTTGAACCAAGAGTACCCAATATAAGAGTAAGTAACGCTTACAGTAGCATGTACAAATCATGCTGGGTATGCTCGGTGCGCTAAGTCGGGACCCCCCCCCCGAAAGTCTCGGGGGGGTCCCCACTTAGCACTAATTACACGCTTTCATATAACCGTGTGTCTGCTCGCTGATTCGCCCATTAGCTACTTGAACCAAGAGTACCCAATATAAGAGTAAGAAACGCTTACAGTAGCATGTACAAATCATGCTGGGTATGCTCGGTGCGCTAAGTCGGGACCCCCCCCCCCCGAAAGGATCGGGGGGGGGGGGTCCCACTTAGCACTAATTACACGCTTTCATATAACCGTGTGTCTGCTCGCTGATTCGCCCATTAGCCTAAGCCTTACTGTAGGTAATGTATTAGTAATTTTAAGTAATTATAACTTTAATTAGGTTAATGCAATTAAAAAACTAATTCGACATCTTTGTAGCATTTTTTCTGTTCGTTTCAACGATATAAAAATTGTTGCAGATTACATTCCTTCCAATTTTTGTATTATGCAACAATTTTTTATCGTTGAAAAGAGCAGAAAAATGCTACAAAGTAGAGATGAGCACGGGCCGGATTTTCTCGGCCCGGCCCGGCCCGGCCCGGCCCGCTCCAAAATTTGCTCGGCCCGGCCCGGCCCGCTGGCCAAATTTTTCGGCCCGGCCCTGCCCGGCCCGGCCCGTTCCAAAATTCGGCCCGGCCCGGCCCGCCAAAAGAAAAATTCCAAAATTTTACTAACAATAGTATTTCAAAGGTTTCAATGCAAGATGGAGAGGCTAAATTATGCTACGAAATGTTAAATTTTGCTATAAAATAGCAAGAATCAGTAAATGTGTAGCTAATTTTAGTGATTGTATAACATTTTCTAGAGTTGATCCGGCCCGTTTCGGCCCGCTCCAGCCCGCAACTAAAAAATTTCACGGCCCGGCCCGGCCCGGCCTGCTAACCAATGGAGGTCGGCCCGGCCCGGCCCGGGCCGGGCCGACGGGCCGAAATGCTCATCTATACTACAAAGTTGTTGAATTAGTTTTTTAATTCCATTAACCTAATTAAAGTTATAATTAATTAATAAAAATTACTAATAAATTACCTACAGTAAGCATTAGGCTAATGGGCGAATCAGCGAGCAGACACACGCTCATATGAAAGCGTGTAATTAGTGCTAAGTGGGGACCCCCCCCCCCCCGAGACTTGCGGGGGGGGGTCCCGACTTAACTCACCGAGCATACCTAGCATGATTTATACATGCTACTGTAAGAATTTCTTACTCTTATATTATGTACTCTTGCTTGAACTGCACAAGCTGCTGTGATTCTTTGAACTGAATTGATTGAATTGATTGAATTGAGCACTGATTTAACCAGATAAATGAACGCAGATACTCGAGTCGACGCCTCATATTTTATCATGCCGTTTTAGCCGTTTAAAATTAATACTAACGAATTCATCCTCCATCCTTAAGGTGGTAGTACCAGTACCGGGATTTTCTACGTAATTTTGCCATGGATGAAGCAATCTTGACAAAACATTGGGTAAAGCAAAACTGGTTGGCAAGCTATCTTTGCGCAAAATCTTGGTGTCAGAGATTGCATAATTGGCTAGCTACCATCATGGCTTTGCGCATGCGCAAATTGTCAAAATTTTATTTAAACTTCGTATATTAAATTTTACTGCACTACGTGAAAGAGCGCAAAAAGCGCTTTAAAATGATGTGCATATCTCTTCAGTACGTGGTTTCTATCAAAAGTTACAAGCGGTTGAAGCTCAATAGCGGATATATAGCTGATATAGCTGAATTACGTTGACCGTTTGCGCACTCGATGTAAAGCAAGAACAATTCATCCAAAAATTCAATCTATTGGGTTTTAGCGGTTGTCGTTGTGTTACTTATGTGCATTAATATTTAACAAAATACACTTTGCAGCTGCTTGAAAGCATTGTAAATTCCCAAAACCAAAACAAACAATGAAAAGTTGTGAATTCTTTGTTTTTGATTTTCTCGTCACTGCTTCAACTAAACTTGACCAAATATTCCAAAAATGTTTTATATCTGCATACGCTCAGGCCGTTTTCTTTGTTTTTGGAAAAACGCAGTAGTAGGCAAGATATAGAATTTACAATATTTCAAAACAAGCTAAAAAATCGAAAATGCACTTTTACGAAAAACTAAAAAAACGGCCTGAGTGTATAAACTAATAAAGCTTACATGTAAAATTTCAAACAAATCCATAAAGGAATGAAGGAGATATTTAAATTCAAAACTTTTAATACATTTCCTCTTGTGTAGACAGGAAGCCAGCCCCCACATCGTTGCAGGCAAGCGCATTTGATGCAAAACATGATAAAGAACAAATGTGCCAAATTTCAAGCCGATTGATTAAGTATTTAGTTCACAGTATCTGTTCAAAGTCCACCCCGGTAGTGGTACTACCACCTTAAGCGCGTCTACGCGCGTCTGCTGGCGTCTGAGACTATGAAATCAGCATAAGCCTTCATTATTCCTACCACAGCTGTTACAAAGCACAATCCCTTTTCTGTATTGTCAGACCCAAATTTGAAGCGACTGTTTCCCGAGCTATATTAAACGTTTAACTGCTTTCCCACATTCTACCTAATTTGCATATTTAAACTGTCAATCCAGCCATAGACATATCGAATGCATAGCTGAATGGTAAATTTCTGTTTGTCTATTCTTCCTTCTAGTGCAGCAGTTGAATACGGGCCGGAAAAACCTTCACGGGCCTGAATTTTCAGGCCCGGCCCGGCCCGGCCCCTAAAAATTCCACCTCGGCCTGGCCCGGCCCGTTTGAAAATTTTTCGACCTCAGCCCGGCCCGGCCCGGCCCGTTTTTCCTAATTTTTTGGCCAAAATTGTTGGCCAAAACAATAAAGGTTCAAATTGCACAGAATTATATTCGTCATCGCAGATACATTCTTTAAGTGATTTCACGTTGCTCATACTTATTTTGAGCGATTAAGAACAGTCAGTGGTTCACGAGCGATTAAGGACGGTCAGCGGTTCAGTTCTTGGTTGTATGTACGGAAGAATTCAGTAACCGGTTTGTTGATTCAACGTGCAATTAATTAAAAAGAAGGGATACTTTCCAAATACTAAATATAACGATATAAATATAACTAAATTTCAGATGCTAATGTACAAATTCGAGCTAAAGATTGCGTCATATAAACGCAAATAAGCTAAGTGCATACGCCAGTAACTGTGAAAAAGAAAGGAAATCAAGTAAGATCAAAATAAAAGACCAGCGATTATTGAAAATATTGAAAATAGATAAGAAAATAAGGGCTCTAAAACTTATGATAAATAATAATAGCAGCAACTTCGGCAGCGGGCATCCATAATTACCTATCATCGCAAAGTGTGCAACGCTTAGTAGCCGATGCTCAAGGATTTCAAGTGGTTTGAACTTTATCGTGGTCAATTGAAATGTTTGGCGCATTGTCGTCAAAGACTTCAATCTGTAACGGAAAGGAACCAAGGACCTAGTTCGTATTGGCAGTAGTTGTCAGCATTTGAGTCAGCGTTACAAATGAGATTATGGCTTTGAATTATTTTATAATAATTGAAGAGTCGTGGAACAGTACTGTATAAGCCAATTCTTCCGTTCGGTTTGTTTTAGCCGTCACCTTCTCGACCCAATTCTGAGTATCCCTTCTGGTGGGGCCAGAAAGATATCATGATAACTGGAGTGTCTGGAAGATTGCCAGAATCCGATAATATCCGAGAATTTTGGGATAATCTTATCGGCGGCGTTGGTATGGTTACCGAGGATGATCGACGACGGGACCCTGGTGTGAAGATATGTGTATATCCTCTAGAATAGACTAATGTCGGACTTCAGTAAAGATTGCAAGTAAGAGTTCAGTGTGTGACATCTAAGCCTAGCCAATTGAGAGAAGAAGCGAGAATGCTGTAAGTTAGCGAATGTGATTAAAGAATAATTATCTGTGGGCCCTAAGCGATCGTCCCTAGATCTAATAAACTTAAATACCGCTAGACTTTACTAAACCAGACACTAAATATTCATACCAGTTCTCCAACAGACATACAAAACTATTATAAACATATGAGAGAGCACGATAAGTGAGTAAACAATGCAGAGGGGAGGGCGTTACCCACTCCCGATTACCTAAACTTGGCCCAATCGGCTCCTACCCAATAACGAATCAAGCCCCCCACCTAATTGACACGCCGATGACAACTGAACTAAACCTACACTTTCTCTCTCTTATATATACTTTGTGCTACTGGCGTAGCTAGCCCAAAAAGAAATCATCTTTATCATTCATGAATAAGACAATTGTCGAAATAGTTCAAGGTTGTATAATTTCGTCAGATAGAATATACTTTACATCACATGTGTGAAGATAGCGCTACACATAATTTTCAGTGCTGCGCTGCTGCGCAGCTAGCTACTAGTGCCCTAATGGGTAATATCCCACAAAATACCCCCTCTTTTCCGCCGCCGGCCCCCCGCGCGGCGATCACAACAGGTGTCACACAGTGGGTTAGACAATGGTAAAACAGATGTTACATTAGTGTTGCCGGCATGTAGTACTTTTAGTGGTAAAAGAGATGTTACAAAACTAGCTACAATAAAAGTGGAGCCAAACGATCCCCACCGCCTACGAACTACGTGGCTCACAGTCAGCTCGGAATGACTCTTCGAACTGCGACTGGGTAAAACTGTTCGGCTGTGACCGAAACTTCACTAACAAACTTACTGACTAACTTACAAACAGACTGACAGTACTAACTAAATAAACTACCAACTGACTTTTGAAAACAACACGACTACGTAAATTTGAAACAACATCACAATAGTACACCTGTAGCAATCTCCGGACTGCGAACCACGACGAATAGAGACAATACTTCGGGGACACGACCCACTGCACGTTCCCCCCAACTATACCCCAACTACAAACTAACCCTAAGGAAATAGGAAAACCACACGTACGAATAAGGCACATAGAAACAACAACACAGCGGTCACGTCATGGATGTTTTACATAGGAATTAAACTAATAATATATTAGAAACAAACAAAAGGATGTAAAGCAAACAGTAGATGGAAAATATATAAGCATAATAAATGAAAAACTAGTAGAATATGGCAAAAATAGTGACACTGCAAGACAACAAACAACCCACAAAACGTAGCTATTAAAGGAAAAATAGTTAGAAAAGACTACAAAAACAAGGAATATAAATAGACACAAGCAAATAATATATATATATATAATAGACAACGGGTGGGCTGGAAACGTCCAAAGGCGTGCCGGGAACCATGGCAGCATGCGGGAAGGATCATCCGAGAGGCACACAAACTGTTCATAGAAGGCAGAGCAACAAATGGCAGAGTTAGTGCCACATATCCGACCAGAAACTGCCAGAACAAATGCCCACACCAACCTTAGAACATTGGACCAAAGCATAAGGTAGACCCAACCCGACGATTCACAGCCAAAGAGGGAATAATGCCGAAAAATCCAATACAGTAACAAAGATCGGCAAGGCAAAAACAGACCACAGGCTGCCGGAGCAATGGTTAACCCACCAGTAAATAGACCGGTGCAAACCATGGGCCTGTCCAAGGTAAACACATTAATCCAGCAGAGCGAGTCATGCCGGAAAAAGCACAGAAAATAGTCCAGACCAACAGTAAAGAGGCCGGGAGTCCAAACACCAAAGTACCAGCATCAAGCAAAGAAAGCTGGGCAACACAAAAGGGTGTCCCGCAGAGCGCATCATGCAGGGCAGACAGCACAAAATGTAGTCCAATCCCAAAAGATTAGCTAATAGAAGATAAGGTAGACAGGGCGTAATAGAATGGTAAGCAGTACAGTAAAAGTTCCACAGGCCAGGACAGGCAGAATGAAGTGGAGTGACAAATGGTACAGACCGACCAAGCCACACTCATAGAGTGGCCCACAAACACCGAAATTATCTGGCCATAAAAGATGACAGAGGCCAGTATTCACCCCAATGTCTCAGGTAGCGGACCCATACCAGGCAAGACACATAGTTCGTAAAAGGCCCAAAATCCAGCCGGAGAGTTGCCGGAACCAAGGACAAGTGGCCATCACCAACATCTACCATGGAGGCACGCCTGGCGTAGGAGGGGGGAGAATCCAAATACAATGCAAGGCAAGGCATCACCTAAACACACAAAAGAAAAATTAAAGTATGCATAAAGCAACAAATGAAAGAATCAAAAAGACAAACTACAAAACTACATGACAAAAGAGGAAATTCAAATAACACAATACAAAGCAAAAGCCCCTAACTGTAGCACTGGCATGCCGGTGTGAGTGCCCCGAAACGACCCAGTCTTAGGCAACAGCCTCCGGAAACCCACACCGACGACACGTATGATGGTAAAAGGCGTAGACGAGATTTAGTATAACCCAATAAAAGTGGGAGGGAACCCGGGAGATGAATTGCACTTGTGTCCCAGTCTTAGGTCAACTAGGCAATCCACCCCAGAGAACCCTCAATTAGTTAAAAAAGTATACGAAGAGTTAAGCGAACAATTTGGCAAAAACAACAAAAATAACAAAACGATAATTAGACATTGTCTTCTGAAGTTCATCAAAACATCTCAACAAAGCTTAGAATCAATCTTCAGAAAATTCAAAATTTGCAAAAAGCTCGGGAAGGCTTCAAAATAAGGTCGGGATAGATTATACTGCAGTGCAAAACAATTTTATCAATGGAAAAGAAGTTCCAAACGAAAATCTACTATAAAATTTAGGTAGAAAGAGAAATTAATACCGAACGAAGGATGAGGGGAATGACAACAACAACAACTGGCAACAACGCTCCCTATAAGTAGGCCAAAATACCCTATCTCAGTCTATCATGGGGGCGTTTCTACCCGAGGAATAACAGAAGAAGCTAATTCCTCCGGAAAAAGCACGCGCAGCAAAGCAAGAACTGTAGTATCCCCCATGCCGATAGTATGGTAAGCAACCTCAAATGCATAGAATGGAGGAGGATGACCCACCCGATCTTGAAGTTCCTACACAGACAAGCCCAATGAAGAAACCAAATCCAACTGCTGGCGTGTCTCCACAGAAGGAAGGCGTTGCCAAAAGGTATCATTGAAGTTTGAACGCTGCTGATAGGAGATTGACCCTAATCCCACAACTGGTTGAGGCAACCTAGCCACAGGAGCCGGTGGCTGCCTGACCATACCAGAAGTTGAAGGGGTAACCTCCGAGCGTGTTACAAGAGGGCCCGAACTTATCGGGACAGAGCCCGAACTTATCGGGACAGAGCCCGAACTTATCGGGAGAGAGCCGGAACTTATCAGGACAGAGCCCGAACTTGTCGGGACAGAGCCCGAACTTATCGGGACAGAGCCCGAACTTAGCGAGTCGGACCCCGGACTTATTGGCTGGATCCCGAACTTATTGCATCGGACCCCGAACTTATCGCATCGGACCCCGAACTTTCTGGGCAGAAATACCCTCAAGATCCCAAGCCATAAACCCCGCTGTTTCCGCTGCTCGAACCCACAAAGGTACAAAACGAATCAATTACTCGATCGAGGTAACTACAATAGTAGCCTTAGCTAACAAAAGGGGGAAATTTGTTTCCTGAGAAATTTGGCGAATATACGTAGCGTACTGAGCCTTATCAAACTGATCCCGAAAAGCAAAAAATGCAGGGGGTTTGTCAGACAAATGTTTGACAAGAAATTCAAGCGAGCAATACTGAATAGCTTTTCCGTCAAATAACTCAGACTGAACACACGTATCTGATTCTTCATCAATAGGCGACTGTGCGGCCGAGGCACCCGCTGGAAGGTCCACCCGCGCAAATTACCCCCCGTTACCGCGATATTCATACGTACGGTAAGAGCTGATTTGTGAAGTACCTGTTTATCTGCTTTAGAGAAGTTGTATGACATGGCAAATCAAAAAAACAAAACTGTAGAAAAGGCAAATTTTCAAAATTCAGATAATGTCTGTATCATAAGAAAATTTCATCAAAATGGGAAATTCCAAACTAGAAAGAAACCTTTTTAAACCATGTCGCAAAATCACAAAAAAACACTAAATTTAAATCTAGTACAACCATAGACTTTAAAAGGGAATAGACCCCAGAAATCTTGCAAAACATGTGCGCTAGGAAAATACCAAGTGAAGACTGAAAAAACAAAATTTATTCTGAATGGAACAATATAGCCACCTGACGCAAAGAATTATAATCAAGGAAAAAGGTGAAAAGAAATTGCATCATAAAAGGTTTTCAAGTTTAAATTTTATCAGAAAAACATAAGTGAAAGCGTACTTTTTATACGTATACGTATAATACGTACAACGAAGTTTTACAGGTGGGAATTAAATTTTATCAGACAAAGAAAAAATGTCCAAACCCCCAAAAGATTTGTTATACGTACAGCTGTGTATTATAAAAAGAGTCCTAAAATATGTGACAAAACTAACCAGGGAATTCATGAAATAAACAGAAAAATCACAGCACTGGGAGAAAAACCCAAATATAAACCTAAACATAGAAGAAAACACAAATGTGGGTAAAAACATTATATACGTATAAAAGCTAAAACTAAAAGAGGTTAACATAATACAGCAAAAGAGATCAGTAATGTGAGATACATACGTACTACAGTTGAGGGGGAAGGTAAAACAAGATTTCACTGATCAAGTGTCAATTCCATCAAAAATGGTTTGAGTCTATTCACGTGTACAGTTTCAGGGGGGCGTCAGAATTGAGTGTAGATTGGATTTGACAGTTGGTAGGAGAAATAACTTTAAGGACCCGAAACGGCCCCTCAAAAGCCGGGAGGTATTTGCGGCTTGCCCCTTTCGGAATATTTGCCTTTGAGACATCTTTCCAAACCATCATACCTTCCTTATACTCAATAGGTTTGACTTTAGAGTCATATTTATCTTTGCGTTTTTTCTGAACCTGTGCAATGTAATCGTTCAAAATTTTCCGAATGTGTCGCATACGAGCACGAAGTTCATCTACGTATGATGGTAAAAAGTCACTAATTCGAGGTATAGGCGTTGTCAAAAAATTATCCGAAAAAAGCCGGGGGTCACGACCAAACAAGACATAATAAGGCGATTCCCCGGTCGAAGCATGTGGGACTGCCCGATAGGCGAACAGAACCCAAGGGAGGAGCTCATCCCACCCCCGTTCATAGGCCAAAAGACATTTTCGTAGCATCCGTTTCAGAGTACCGTTAAGTCTCTCACACGCCCCATTAGATTCTGGGTGGTAGGCTGTAGTACGTACTTTTTTGGTACCCATCAATTTACACAATTCGTCCATGAGATGTGAGCAAAAGGGGGTGCCCCTGTCGGTTAAAACTTCCCGGGGGGCCCCATGAACCGCAATTATACGCTCTGCAAAAATTCGTGCAATAGTAAGAGTCTGTTCGTTTGGCATGGCAAAGGCCCAACCCCAACGAGAGAAAAAATCAACCACCACCAACACTCTAGAATTTCCTGCCTTTGAGAGGGGAGCATGCATGACATCCATGCTCAACCGCTCAAAGGGAGCTTCGACCGGGTCAAACGCCTTCAAATACGCCTGAGGTTTGGAGGGCCCCGGGTTGCAAGCCGCACATACCCGACACCGGCTAATGTAGACCCCAATGTCCTTACTCATGGTGGGCCAATGGTATTTAAGACTCAAAAATCCGTACATTTTGGACCGGCCGTTATGACACCCACCCAATAGATCTTTATGGCATTCATCCAGTACATACGTATAGCAACTATCCGGAACAACTATCAATTTTGGGCGTTCCTGACGCTTGGATTTGCCAAGACGGTATAGGACGCCCTCCTCCAGAAAAAATTCGCTCGAATGTTTTCGTAAAAATGTAGCAAAATTGGCGTCAGATGGAAATTGTTTTTTCTCTAAAAAGTCTATAATTGCCTTAGTAAATTGGTCTTTCTGCAGAGCCTCCTTCCAAACAGCCATAGCTGCAGCGGTAGGGCGGGGGGCGTTTTCACCCTCCTCCGGAGCTTCTTTTTCAAAAACATCTTCAAGAATAGACCCCACGAAAATATCTGGAATACGTGGGTGGTCTGCGAAAGACCCTGCCTCCTCCCACGGTGGGGGGGTTTCTAGACAATGCATCCGGGGCCCCGTTAGTAATGCCTGGGCGATGGATAACCCGGAATTTGAAACCACGAAGAAAAGACACCCACCGGGCAATCCGACCCGCTGCAGCTTTGGACTTAGGCTCTCCACTGAACATATACTCCAAAGCTTGGTGATCCGTAATTACATCAAAATTCTGTAAAATAAGATAATGTTGAAAATAGGACACACCAAAAAAGACCGCTAAACCTTCCAACTCAGTTGTAGTATAATTTTTCTCCGCAGGAGCAAGCGCGCGAGCAGCATATGCAATAGGATGGAGTTTTTGCTTGTCATCAAGTTGTTGGAGGACAGCCCCTATACCATAATGGCTAGCGTCAGTTGCCAACGTAAACGGTTTTGCAAAGTCCGGATACATGAGAACCGGTGCCGTGGTAAGTTTCTCTTTGAGTGTTTCAAAGGCCAGCTGGCAGGCTGCGTCCCAAATGAATTCTCGGTCCTTTTTCAAAAGGGCGACAATAGGACTTGCAATTTTCGAAAAATTCGGGACAAAACGACGGTAATAACCAGCTAAACCCAAAAAACTTTACACATCTTTCGCAGATTTAGGCGCTGGAAAACGTTTGACAACCCGTACTTTTTCGGGATCAGTCGAAATACCAAAAGCAGATAGGATATGCCCCAAAAAAGCCATTTCAGACCGCCCGAATTCGCATTTGGAAAGTTTCAGTAGGACATGCTCCCTTGAACAGCGGAGGAAAACCTCCAAGAGTCGCTTCAAGTGATCCAACTGGGTGGCCGAGGTAACGAGGACATCGTCAATATACACTATGAATCCCTCCATAATTCTGTCAATAATGCGTTGAAACGTACTAGGGGCATTGCAAAGCCCATTTCTGCCCGATAGCTCGAGCACAACTGTCCAGCTGGTTTCTTCAGCCGCACATGCGATCCATCGGTCAGTACTATGTGGGCACCAGATCCTCCGTTTTTGACCCCTCTGACCCTTTGACCCGCAGATCCATCCGAGTACGCCAAAATATTTCCCTGAGAGGACCCCTGGACCTTCGCTTCTGTCTCTGACCGCATCGCCTGTGCTGCTCTGTCCGGATCTCTCGGATTTCAGCTGCCAAACGTCAGTTTGCTGAGCCTTCTCTGAGTCTTAGCATCTTTGCTGAGAGCCATTCTCTGGCTTAGGGACACACATCGAGAACTTTAGATGTTAAGTTGGTTCTATTGAAGAATTTGAAGATCCTTGCCAAAATCGTTAATCTTTCCGTCCAAATTTATCTGTTCTTTGATCTGCTCTGTTTCTGCTTGCACTACCAAATCTGCTCAAATTCTCTCTCTCTAAAGTTTAAGCAAAGTTTAAAAGTTACAGGTCGTCCTCTTAGCAGAGGATAGAATAGTTATTGGTTTTCTGCTGGTGCGTGTTGCTGGTAACTATTCGTGACTGGGAACGGTGGACTTGTGCACATTTTCAGGTACATATAGGGAGCATATAGGGAACTCCCCCTCGACCCCGGAAACCGAATCATTGCGTGACTGCGAATCACTTCACAGTCTGAGAAACGAGTACTGCTTGTGTGAGTGCGTGTGTGAGTGTACGTGTGGCAACCATTAGGCTAAAATACTAATCTGACCAAAATTTTCTTAGGTTTCAGCTCTAGTTCTTCGGCTAAGATTTCTGAGTAGGGACCTGTTGTGACTGTTCATAGCTTTGGGTTTAGTTGTTAGGCGGTGAACGGATTCCTGTCGTATCAGTTCTTACAATAGATTTGTAGTGTTTTTGATCTTGTGTGTCTGTGCTGTTTGATATTAAGGTAATTTGACATAGTAAATGTTAATTAGGATAAGAGCTTAAGTCGTTGTAGTTGATACTAGATTGGATAGGAAACCGCTGAGAAATTGCCTGAGCCGACCTACATAATTTTTATATCGTTAAAAAGATCTCGTTCTATGCAACATAATGATCTAAAATTACTTCTGTACGAGTTTTCTAGCTCAAGTTATAGTATTTAATCTGGCAAAAGCGCCCATTTTTGAAAAATATCAGCGCTGTATGTTTACACGCTGACAAGCCCCCCCCCCCGAGATTTCGGCCTTAGTATTTCGAGCATATTACAAGCTTATTCTATTTGGAAGAGCTGAGTGTCTTACTCTTCCTATTATAAACTCTTGGTTTTAAGCAATATATGGTAGTATAGTATAGTAGTAACAGGAGCATGTAGTATCAGTTAGGGTTGTGCTAGGGCCGTGAAGCGGGCTTCGGACTCGGGCCGGGCTCAGACTCGGGCCGGCCGGAGATCGGCCCGGCCAGAGTTTTTAATGAGACGGCCCGGGTCGAGTCCGGCCCGAATTCTCTGTTGAGCACGGCCCGACTCGGCCGCTCTTTCCGTTCGGGCCACTCAGGCAGTTCGGGCTTTCCGGGCTATTTGAGTAGTTTGTCATTGATTGTCAAAATATTGACTTTTTCGTCGTGAAATCGTTCTATGCAACATAATGATTTAAAATTATTTCTGTACGAGTTTTATAGCTCAAGTTATAGTATTTAATCTGGCAAAAGCGCCCATTTTTGAAAAATATCAGCGCTGTATGTTTACACGCTGACAAGCCCCCCCCCCCGAGATTTCGGCCTTAGTATTTCGAGCATATTGCAAGCTTATTCTATTTGGAAGAGCTGAGTGTCTTACTCTTCCTGTTATAAACTCTTGGTTTTAAGCAGTATATGGTAGTATAGTATAGTAGTAGCAGGAGCATGTAGTATCAGTTAGGGTTGTGCTAGGGCCGTGAAGCGGGCTTCGGACTCGGGCCGGGCTCAGACTCGGGCCGGCCCGAGATCGGCCCGGCCAGAGTTTTTAATGAGACGGCCCGGGTCGAGTCCGGCCCGAATTCTCTGTTGAGCCTGGCCCGACTCGGCCGCTCTTTCCGTTCGGGCCACTCAGGCAGTTCGGGCTTTCCGTTGAGTAGTTTGTCATTGATTGTCAAAATATTGACTTTTTCGTCGTGATTTGTGGCTTCCTTTGTCCACACAGTGTTGTCTTCTTCCGTGCTGTAACATACATACATACATATCATAAGCGATACATTTGAAGCAAAACATATACAGACAAGTTTTTGACAATTCTACTATCCAAACGCTGTTAGAAAACATGTTGCGAAATGCTAAACTTTATACAGGTTGTCTCTATCAAAAAGTTCAAAATGTTATAGATTAGTTAGCGGCAAATTGTCTTCAGACAAACATTTGTAAAATTCAAAAGGAACTACTTTTAGTCACTCTGCCTGCGCCTGCGGCGGTAGACAACCTCTGGTTTGCTTTTGCTACAACGAAGCTACCAAAAGCTTTGCCAACTTCCCAGTTTTTAGTCAGTGTCAATTGTGTGTTTAAATCTGCTAAATATTAGACATGTGAGTGATTAATTTTTTATTCCTTTTTTGGATGATTCAATACTTAACCAAAAATCTTACAATCTACAAGATAAGCTTTATAAGCTTCAGTATGTGGTTACATATTAGTGCTCAAGCTTCAAATCATTATCTGAAAATTATGAAATGAAAAGCTTCTATAATAGCTAACGTAGTTACGGCTAATCAAACCATGAAAGTTCATTTTGGGTTTACCGATGCATCATACTAGTAAAAAACTGCTTGCGTAAACCGGATTTGCATTGAGCTATTTTGGGCCTCTCCGCAGCTATCAGGCTATTCTTGGGCTACTTGGACCGCTCGGGCTGCAGTCGGGCCGCTCGGGCCGTTCCGTGCTCTTCCTGCCGCTCTAGCCCTGAATCGTGCCTCGGGCTTCGGGCCGGGCTCGGGCAGGGCAAGCCCGACCCGAAGCCCGGCCCGAAGAGGTTGGTTGGCCCGAGCTCGAGCCCGGCCGAGAAATTTCTTAACGGCACAACCGTAGTATCAGTATCATGGCATCGCCGTGTCCGTTTTTGCTCGGTTAGCAGTTGAAATCCAGGGGGCAGTTGTTCAACCCTAGACTGTTATTCTTTCTATTTTTATCGCGTTATTACATCGTTACTCTTGATTAACATTATTGTTTCTAAAAGAGTTAACCAAGGTTCCAAAAGTAGAATAGAATACTTAAACATAAAAGCATAAAACCTCTATAAATTGGATGTATTATATAAAGTGTATTTTTAAACAATGTAAGCATAAATCCTTTACAAATTGGATGTATTATATAAAGTTTATTTTATTTTCAGTTGGAACCCTGAAGGTGGGCACAAATATCAAAGATCAATACCTGATCAAATTATAAATGCAGTCAAATGCGGCACTTATTGATGACTGTGGTCTTTCGAAGGTAAAATCAAATTCATAAAGTTGTGTCATGTGTCAGCTTTGTTCATGTAACAAATAAAATCTATACTTTTTCAAGGCTTTGAAAATTATTTAGTACGGCATTTAATCAAAAATTATTCAATTCTGAGCAAATAAATATATTTAGTTGAAAAATTGGCCCTGATTGGCGCCGTTTTTCTGAGCCCTCGAATCGGCCGATACAAGAGTCGACATGGACTACCAAGAGTATAGATAAGAGTGTGGCAGCTGGCAGGCTCTCTGTCAGCTGTAGGTATATACATGTTCTGTTCGCTAACGGCTGACTCCCCCCATAAATGTGTATGCTCAACTTCCAACTTCAAAGAAATTTGAACGCTATCTTTGCATTCTAAAGCTCGCAACAGACGCACATTGAACCGATTGAGTAGTGTTTTCGAGCTTCAGTAGTGTTTTCGAGCTTCAGCATGCCAGCGTAGCGGCCAATTTGTTTGAAGTGAATATACAGGTTTGTGGGGGGTCAGCCGTTAGCGAGCAGAGCATGTACCTAGAGCTGATAACAGAGCAGCTGCCAGCTGTTACACTCTTATATATTATGCACTCTTCATAATACTTCCACATTTCGAAACAGGCACTCCGCACGATTGTGGGCCGCAGACGATAGCCCTACCACCACGAACATGGGCAATTGTACAATTCTAGACCGTATTGCCCATTTTCAATTTCTTACTTCTATTTATTTTAGTGTGCTGCACTGGGCGGTTTCGTGCTGCTGTTTGGACTCTTTGCCTTTAACGGCGGTTCTCAGTCCAGCATCAGTAAAGAAGGCGACGGGGGAGATCATTGCACAGGTTGTCTTTTACACAATCCTAAGCGGAGCCTTTGCTGTCTTCACCGCACTTTTGCTCGCCAAACTCAAGTATCAGAAGTGGAGTCTCCTTATCACGCGAAGTGGTGCTTTGGCAGGAATGATAACTGATGGTTTGCTTTTTCGAATATTCAGTTTTATTTGCTTTTTCCAATATTCAGTTTTATAACATTTGTGCTAATCTTGGCGTTATCAATAAGCTGGGTTCTTCACAGATTTGAAAATGAAAAACTTGTCTAAAATTTTTACTGCTTTCTTAATATTAAATATTGAATTAATATTAAACTAAATTTAAAATAGATTTAAAACTCAACAACTTAATGTTGTGAAAAGGTTTGAGTAGTTCTAAAATTTAACTCTATTCTGCAATTCTATTTTGTAAATTGTGCAAATTTCCATTCTGTAAATTTCTACTCCGTCTTACGGTTCTGTTTTGCAAATAGATGTTATCAATGTTAACGATCCAGCTAACGAAGCCGAAGGCTCTTCGATGAAGAAGCGCTCCCGCCAGGATTCCACTCTCAGCACAATTGATGACCAGTCGATCGATCTAGCTGATCAGGATGAAAATCAGATCAATAAAGTGCCTGATCTACTGGTGAATGGGGAGGATATCGGGGATGACGCCTGTACCAACAGTGCAGCGGGTCCCAGCCTGAAAGAACGAGTGATGGCGCACGAGGACTATCTGCGCATGCGCGATGCCATGCAGGCGCTCTACGCTCCTTCTGATCAACCGCCGGAATGTGATGCTGCAGCACCGCCACCTCCACAGCACCAGCGTGGGGTCGAGGTCAGTGCGCTGACCTCAGCTATCGCAGCTCACCGCTGTCCACTAGGAACAGATTGCCCAGGCCTGTCCACCCTTCTCGGCTGACCAGTGTAAGACCTTCTATCAGCAGGTCCGGAAACAGTTGCTCAACGATTGTCCCCTAGAGCTGGAGGTGGCCCTCTTCTCCCACTGGGCTGAGACTATACCCCGGTCAACTCAGGTGCCGCTGAAGCGGGCCAAAACAATCTACTCTGTTCATGGCGGACTATTGGTAGCAGTTGGCGGAGCGTGATACGGGTGTCCAGTTTCCGGTTCGTCTCTGTGAGTCATGTGGGAGCTCGGAGAGCCCCCATAATATGAGCTATAAAGGCACTTTGCGGATTTTGAAAAGTGCTAATTAGCCATAACTAATTATGGGGAAGGAATTAAGAGCTAATATTTACATTTTTGAAATCTCCAGGCCTAAGACCCCCGCTTGATCAAAAATGCGTTTCTTTACTTCGTTTGAATTTTAGCAGCTTGAGTGATGTATATATAGCAAGCTTAACAAAAAAGGTAAAAATTCGGTTTTTTTGGCTGGAACTTTAGCAAAACTAAACCAAATCGATTACTTTGAGGACCCATGGATAGGATTTGGGCTAAGCTTTAAACAACCCCAGTTTCGTTGCTCTACGATATACCACCAGTAAGTTGAGTAGACGAAAATGTGTGATTTTTTGTTAAAGGTTTAACAAACAATTACCCGGTGACAAAAGAAATCAGTGGTGGATCGGATCCCAGAGAGCAGCTAGCAACTTTCTCTTACCAGTTTTGGATAGAGCGCACTAAATAACGTATTTAGAACCCAAAACAGCTAACCTAGTGTTCCAGTTACTGCAAGGCAACTGACCCCGCCGAAGTCTTAGTGGTCATCGCTGGCCCCCAGCAGCGTCCAGTATGAAGTCTGGTGGCTCTAAAGTGCCGTTTTAAAGGCTAAAACGTTGTTTTTTTTCGGGTTCGTGAATGATTATAACTTATTTCCAGGCATTTTGTCAGAGAAACTTAGGACTTCGTATGTTGGTGGGGTATGACCCACGGCCACGTGACCCCTACCGGACCCTCTAGGTAGCAAATGGACAGTCCGAAGGGGCTACAAAGATTAGGGGGTTTTCTAGTGCGCAGAATCCAAATACGGTATTAGTTTTTAGGTAACCATAGGCCAATACTGGCTTCTGGATTCATGTTTACGGTCGGACGGCTCCGGACTGGCTGGTTACCAGGTTGGACTTCCAGGAGTGTCAGGCAACCTCAAAAACAACGGGTATAAGGATTTTGGTGTCGCTGGGCTCGGATTTGGCGTTAGTTTTGCTGTTCCGGCTTCAGTAACAAAATATGAAAGTGAATTTTTTATTTGATAAAACTAACAAAAAATCATCCACCCCAGGACGGCTCAGAGGTCTGACTGGGAACTTCTATATATGTATCGATAGCGCCACAGTCAGGACATGTCATATGCACAAAATGGGTTGCTTAGGGTTTTCCCTTAGTAAACAGCAGCCGAAATTCGAACATCGGTCTGAACGTTTTTGAGATCACTTTTGGGTACCCTCACTTAAAGATCTGCCCTGAACGCATGGAAAGGGCCTAGGGGCTCAAACTCACAGGCTGTAATGTCGAGATCTCCATGCAAAACATTGGGTCTCTGCGATTTTCCTGTGAGTCAGGGTGAGGTGATATTTTTTGTTAAAATTTCGGGTGATTGTTTTGTTAAGCTTGCTATATTTCGTGCAAACTTGCACCACACACTTTGGCATTAATGGAAAATAAAATACTATATATCTGCCGATTCACATCCACAACCTTATTCTCCACAGTCTGGTCGGCGATATGGACCCAAATCCGATAGACTCAATTGACCCAGGTCCCCAGGTTTATATTACCCCGATGCAACAGCCGATTTCCGCCTTGGCTCTACTTAAACTCCGGCTGATAAAGATATATCCGCAGATTTTGCATCGAATCCGTGGTTGGAAAACCTAGTTGGCGACCGTCCACCAAAAATCCACAGGTATAAACCTCGACCAGGCGCATATCTCCGTTAACCAGGGACAAGGCTTTAAAGCTTTTCCGATAGCGTAGAAGGCTGATACTTTTGAAGACATCAGCGGCCAGAACCGTACCGGTGAACACTGGGTTTTTTACTGGGGGGTACCCCCACTTTTTGGGTTCCCCTCCCCACTTGACCTCTTCCCCACTCGTTCCCCTCCCCAATTTTGTGATAGAGCGAACTCTTGAAATACACTCAATCCCCGGAATTCGCGAAAAACGAATTTTCTGAATTTTAAAAATTTTCTTCAATACCACACAATATGGGTATCATTTGAAAGCTCTTGATGGCCTGAACAAGTTTTCTAATACAACTAATTTTTACAATAGAAAATGCACAAAATTATCAGAATTCGGGAAAAACAGTGCTAGCTAGTTTAAATGCGGTTTTCGTAAGTTACTTATTTAGCTATTTAGCTTATTTAGCTCATCAAGAGCTTTCAAATAATACCCATATTGTAGGGTATTAGAGAAAATGTCTAAAATCCGTAACTGAGTGCATTTTAAATAGTTCGTTCAATTATAAAATCGTCCAGCTCATTAAGAGCTTTCGAGTGATACCCATGTTGTCGGTCTTGGATAAAATTTTTAAAATCTGGGGAATTTTGAAAATTGAGAATTTCAGATATTGGGTGAATATTCGTGAAAAGTTTGCAGGAGGAAAAATGTGCAGTTGGACCAGCTAAAATCTCATGTGCGGTTTAGCAATTCGACAAAACAAACAAAAATCACCCATTTAACACTGACATTTGTGTTATTGTTGGAATTTGCTGAGATAAAGCGGTACCAATTTATATGCAGTTGTTTTTGTAGTGTTACATTGCAACTCTAGGTCAAAAAGTTGAAATTTTTCAAAAAATTTAGCTTCAAATTTTGAACAAGTTTAAGTGTTAAAGTGTTAAAGAAAACTGTTATGTTGATGCCTGAGCAGTCCCGAAAATTAAACAATAACTTTTTATATTTAAAAGTTTCAATAATTAATCAAATCTTCCTCTCATCGTGAGTATTACATGATGTTATAGGTCTCTGATATTAAATGCTAAATAAGTGATAAACAGTGTTTTCCACTCATTTCTGAGTAAGACATTAAAATCCTGCAAGTGTTGGATGGCTGACTTAGCTAATAATGCTTTTTCCAGAAAGCTGGTCAGATAGGTGAAGAGCTTCGACTCCTTTTTACATCCAGCAACATAGATGACAATTTTAAAACAACTCGCAACTTATACTGAAGCTAATTTAACAATACTTTAACAATACCTTCCACATTATAACTTTGGATATCTCGTTCACAACGCGATCTGCAACGTTTCAATTCACTCAAATTCCAATTGATTTCGATTGTACGATGTAGCAACAGCACCGAACCGATTTTAAAACCTGTGTTTTCTGCTTACTTTCAGATTGGTGGATCAAAGAATCGATTGATTTATTGGTGGAATATTGTTTCACAAGTCACAAAACTGAGAGAATTCTTGCCCTGTGCTGTGCTATTGTTAAATTAATTGCAATGCAATAAAATAAATTGGAAGTAAACGGGCTGGATGTTTATTAGTATTTGTTTGTTTTACCAAATCTGCTCGTTAGAGAGATTTACCGTCGTCCTAGAGATTGAGGAAAAACTGGAGTTTCCCAGTATAGAACGAATTTGCGCACATTTAAAGAGTTAATCCAAGCCGCCAAGGAAGCTTCGACTATGTGGTAGACACACGGGCTGCATGCGATACCCGTGATGCACTGACGCCAGTCAACAAAAGTTGAGATGTAATCGGTAAATCGGTCTCAGTGCCCTTCAGAACTACTGTAGGGAAGCGATACGTGAATCGACAAACTCTCCACAGGAAAAGAAAAGCGTTCATCTCACTTCTCAATGAAAGAAACGAAAATTTATAGCAAAAAGCACTGATAACGACCTTATCACGGAGACTACCGAAATGGGGAGGATCTGTGCATTCAGCTGTGTCGGGACCCAAGACGTCCAGGGATCAATTGCATAAAAATCGACTGCAGTTGCGGATTCGATTCCGCAACTAGTGCATGCTAGAGGTGAGTTTGACTTTTTCGGCCCGGCTCGTCCTGCTCCAAAATATTTTTCGGTCCGGACCAGGCCCGCCCGCTGGTAAAGTTTTAGGTCAGCCCGCAAGATGACAAAATTCGGCCCGGCCCAAGAAAAGTAAATTTCCAAACGGTTACTAACAATATTATTTTCAAAAGCTTCAGCTGAATACGCTAAACTATGATACAAAATTTTAAATTTTGCTGTAAATATCCAGTGTGAATGGATGTTTAGCTAACTGTAATGATTTCACAACATTTTCTAGATGCGATCCGGCTAGTTTCTGCCCGTTCCTGCAGAAGCAACTAACAAAAGTTGTCGGCCCTTTCTCGGCACGGTCCGGCCCGCTGACCAATGGATGTCGGCCGGGCTGGGCCGATGGGCCGAAATGTTCATCTCTAGTGCATGCAGGCATTATTGACGTTGCATAAACGCCTAGCGCCGAACTCGCAATAGGAATGTAATAGATTATTATAGAAGAAGAGTAAGCCACTAGAGGGCTCCTCTTCTTGGCATTGCGTAACGGCGCTCCGACCACAATACGCGAATGTTCCCCCGTTTGGGGGGGGGTCGACCAAATCGACAGAGCATACCCCCCCCTCAGTTTGGTGGGGGGGGTAGCCAAAAGTGGTCCCCGTTTGGGGGGGGGGGGTCGCGCAAGCAGGCTAAGTTTGGCTCATTCTGATTGGCTGTTGGCGACCCCCCCCCAAACGGGGACCAATTTTTGTGACCCCCCCCAAACGGGGACCCATTTTCGAATAGAACAAAAACTACCGTAATCCTCTGCTCTACCCCCTCCCCCACCAAACGGAGGGGGGGGGTTCTGCAATCTGATTGGCTGTTGGCTACCCCCCCCACCAAACGGGGATCTCTTTTTGGCTACCCCCGCCCCCCCACCAAACGGAGGGGGGTATGCGCTGTCGATTTGGTCGACCCTCCCAAACGGAAGAACACTCGCGTATTGTGGTCGGAGCACCATTATGCAATGCCAGGAAGAGAAGCCCACTAGTGGCTTACTCTTCTTCTATAATATAAGGGAATTATGAACTCTTGGTAATAGGAGTGTTTTGCCTTAGACGCCTTTGTATGCTCTCGCAAAATTATGAGCAATCTCATTTTTGTATAAGTTATTTTTGGCGTGCTGATGGTTGGACGTAAGTTTTGAAAAGCCTGTAAAACTTGCTAGGTTGGCCTATTTATATTGGCCAAGCTAATTCTATGTATGTTGAGATTTTATGCCTTGTTCTGGGCTGATTCGGTTGTCAAAAAGGGCAAGCTAAACTCTTGTTTTCCCCTGAGTTTTCAGTTGTTGAGTAGGATTGGTTGGGAGCAGTAGGCTTTAAATTGTCTCTTCTCGGCTGAGTAATTAGGTAAATTAAAATTAAAACAAAAATTAAAAAAATTAAAATTATTATTAAAATTATTATTGTTATTAAAATTAATAATAGTAATAATAATAATCAGTAATTCATATAAAATTTCCAAATTATAAAAACTTTCTATTTTACATTGCTTAACGTTCCCTATTTTCTGTTATTTATGATGAACGTATAATTAGCTATTTAATTAATTGCTATTATTAAATAAATTAATTAATTTATTTATTAATTAATTAGCTAAATAAATTAATTTAAATAATATAAATAAACGAGGGGACGGCCTCCCCCAGGATCTGCCCCTGGGGAGCTAGGGGCGACAACCCTCAGAAAAACCAGAGCCCAAACTACGGTAAATTGTTTCAAGAAATTAATTGAGAGCAGTCTTGAAATGAGCAGTCGTTTAGAGCAATTTCGCTATTTCGGTTGCGTATTTTGATTTTTGTTTGCGTATCTTTAAGCGTTCGACTGCGAACTCAATGCTACTTTTAAGCTACAACAGGAGAATTGAATAAGCTAGAGGAGAATAAAGAAGACGCAAAATTTTAGTGAAAAAATGCAAAGCAAAAGAGCTAAGGCTCGAACAGTTTTAAAGAAAATTAAAAAGAAAACACTACAGGTCCAAAAAATTTGGAATAAATGTATATGGTACGGACCAAGTGTATAATTGCCCCATATGCATGTGGGGCAATTATACTCATAGTCCGTCACATATATAACGGAAAATGCAGCAGTTTTTGAAAGAAATCTAATGGAAAACGCGCCGGAGCCGCGAAGAATTTATAAGGAAAAGTAAACAAAAACGCGTCGACGGCGCAAAATTTTCTAAACGAATGTCATGGTCAACCCGAGGCAGGCGCGAAACTTTTTAAATAAATGTAATGGAAAACGCGCCAAGGGCGAAGCCGACCAAGAAATGTTGAGACCGTTTTATTGCACGGTTTAAAATTGTATGCACGGGGTAAAAATTCGGATGAGCGGGATAAAACTTTAATGCACTTTGTTTCGCGAGGGTAAAACTTTTAACTTTTGATGCGCAATCTATATATATATATAAATATATATATAAATTTTGATGCGCTTTAATGGGCGGGGACAAAGTCTTGAGGTTCTTTCCTGCGCGGGGGTAAAATTTGCTGCGCGAGTTATAAATTTCGTTGCACGGGATAAACTTCTATTGCGCTTTGTGCGCGGGGATAAACCTTTTGTTGGGCGGCAATAAAAATTTACGGCGCGGGATGAAATATTGAGGCTCTTTCCTGCGCGAGGTGCAAATTTTACTGCGATGGGTGAAATTTGCTGCGCGAGTTAGAAATTTCGTTGCACGGGATAAACTTCTAATGCGCTTTGTTGCGCGGGGGTGAAATTTTTGCTGCGCACTGCGAGGGGGTAAATTTTTTCTAGCCTGCACATGTGCAGGAGTTATGCAGGTATTGCCCATGCGTTCTCCAAAATGTCGATTCACCAGTTCATAGGTATAGTTCGTCCTCTGGTTTCCAAAAAATGACAGATAAGCTGTCTTACGCAAGTGGAGTCATATAATTGTGAAGGTTTTCAGATGCATGCTGCATTACCCAGTCTGATCGAACGTGAATGTCGAACTGTGAATGCCTATCAAGATCTATTCCGATAAAATTAATCACAGTAAACTATAAAAGAAGTAAAATATCCGCACACAGTTAAATAGCTAACTCCATATTCGTCGCATTGTAAATTGTGGTCGATGGTAAAATTTATGGCAAAAAATGGTCATTGCACTCCTAGCTTCTAGACTCTGGATCCAGTCAAATGAAGTCAGCTGACAATCGTAAGAATTTTTCTGTTTGTGCAAAAACCAATACAGCAGTTGTAACATAGCTCAGTGTAACCGAACTATGCTACAACCGCGTGCGTACAATTGAATTGCACACTACACCGTGTAGTACAATTGTACTCCACGGAAAGCCTTCGCTGCTCTCTTGTCGGAGTATGCAGCGAGACTGCTGACAGCCAGTAGAATGCACTGCAACTGCGCTAATCAAGAATTTCTCCCACTTATATACTTTCTGCTGACATCAATATGCAAATTAGGTTGGATAGTACATAAACGACTGAAATTTTAGAAGACGTGTCAGTTTTCCAAGACATGACATACAGAAGACACAATGTCTTCTAAATTTTCGAGCAATATTACAAGCCAGTTGTAGCACTGCTTGCTGTACTCACAGAAATTTGTGAGCTCACTTGCAGGCGAAGCCCTCGTGAAGGGTACTCATGCGATTTGCGCACTTGTGCCCTTCACTCGGAGCTTCGCCTGCTAGTGTGCATACAAATCTCTGAGAGCACTGCTGGCAGTGCTACAACTTACACTTGTAGAATTTGAAACACGTTTCGCTCAATATTGTCTATGCCTAGGTTCGAACCTATTAACATGAAATTCTCGAGTAGACTCAAGAGGAAACAGAATCAAGGTGACACATATGATAGGAGTGAATATAATAAGTTATTTCTATTGGTTAGCTGATTTTGCGGTCAAAAACTATTCCAGACTGACAAATACCAACCGTTCTTTACAGAAATCATTTTGGCACTGTGGCCCGTCAATCCTTATCCCGCACTAGCTTACACAGACACCCGAATGCAACTAGAAGCGTTTAGCTGTCTCATTGCTCAGCAATAAAAAGCGATAAAAAGCGTAAAGCGAAGTTTGCGTCACTAACAGTAGCAGTAGCATTGGAATATCACTACTTTCACTGTGTTGTAAACTTTTGGCGAAACATGATCAAATGACACACTATTGATTTTTCAATTTGTCAATTTGAGTTTAAGCTTGTGATTTCTTTTGAATTTTCCAATTTGTCAGTTTGAGTTTCAGCTGATTTTTTTGGAGATACTTTGATTTGACTTTGACTGAACCATTATTACTCATTCTTTATTTGGTGTTAAGAAACCATTTTATGTCGCAATGCAGGGTTTTCCAAGGGTCCTCCGCATACCTGAACGAGAGGTCAAATTTCACTGACCCTTGTGGAAGCAAATTTGGATACCCCTTGTGAGAGCGATTTTTCTTAGGGGTACTTTTTAAAGCTATTTTTAAGCGATTTTTGCCATTTTTTAACAAAAAACAGCGATTTTTTAGCCAAAACGCGTTTTTTGGACGTTTTTTAGCTAAAAATAGTAATTTTAAGTGAAAAATTCCGGCGAAGCCGGAAAATTTTTGGAAATTTTAGTCGTAAAACCTAATTTTTGGGCAATTTTCTGGCCCCTTGTGGCCAATTTTCTTACCCCTTGTGGGAGCAATTTCGCGACCCCTTGTGGGCGACTTCGCCGAGGGGGGGGAAATTTCCCCCCCTTTCCCCCCCTTGTCCACCTGTGGTCCTCCGTGATAAAAAAACTCGCATAATTCGAGTGGCATTACCGCATAAAAACGTTTAGTATTAACAAGAAGAACACCGAAAACAACAATACTTATTTGCAAATAGACAGGTTCAACAACAACAGAGTTGCGAGTTTTCCGTCTTTACTACTATTATAGGTCCATTTATTTAAACCAGTTAAGAATCAGTGGAGTGCCTTAATAGCTAACCAGTGATACTCTGTTAGACCATTTCTCATTTACCTATTTGTTAATGACGAGGAAACATAAGAGCTTTGTCCGATGGCAGATGTCGGCTTACGGTGAGCAGCCTGATAAGCCGGACTAGTGCAGAGCCTTTGAATACTTTCCAACCAAAATCACAAGCTATAAAATGAAATATGAAATAACGTCAATTATCTTTTTCCTCGTGCTTAACTTCAATTAAGCATTTGAGGATTTACGTTAATGCTGTTTCAATGGGTTTGAAATAAAATACGACGCCAAGATAATTTAACTTAATGAACTGTTAGGTTACATTCAGCACTCGCTAACTTCAGTTTTAGATTTCATAACGTGGTCCGGCTAGGGGTTGCCGATTTTCGCAACATTACCAGTCATCAATTAGGTAATTGGCTTCATGGAAAGAACGTAGTTGCTTTGACCACATTTGTTCAACAGAGGTAAGTTTCGTTCTGTGCGCCGTCTAAGCTGCCTGCATCCAATAATACAATAAACCAAAAATGCAATGTTTCAGTTTATCAAAATTTATCGCGCAAAATAAATCGATATATGACATATTGTCTCCATCACTTTGAAACTTCACTAAATATTTGCAAAGTCTTCTTAGACATTTAACAAATTTAGTTCAAGGCAGAGTTTTTCAATACTTTTACAAAATAAAGAGGTATAATATAACAAGAACACGTAGGGGTCACGAACTGATTTTGTGAACACATGCGCCAGAGCGGTTAGGACCGGAATGAGTCATCGTCAGAGGGATCCCGTAGATGAAAAATTTTTTTTATATTTTTGTATAATTTTTATTACATAGAATTCAAGAGAGAGAAATCTACTGGTTGGGCCTGCCTCTATGAGACCTGATTCATTCCGACCACATCTTTAATTTTTATCGTGCCTGAATTTAGGGTCTGTCAGTGCTGACAGAGAATTTAGATTAACAAATTGAGAGAATACTATGTATTGCCGGCTGCGCCGGGATTCCATATGCCGGCAACGCCGGGCTTACACGGTGGCATAGCCAGATTACATGAAAAAGCCGGCAAAGCCGGGATTCCGAGTTGGTGGATCAATTTGGTTTTAGGTTCGAATGTACTTGTATCAGTTGTGCCTATTATTAGTAACGAGGAAAGATAAAAGAAAAGCTTTGTCTGTCCGATGGCAGATGTCGGCTTACGGTGAGTAGCCTGATAAGCCGTACTTATGCAGAACTTTTCAATGCTTTCCAACTGAGATCACAAGCTACAAAATGAAACATGAAATCACGTCATGCATTAGTTTCCTCGTGCTTGTTAGCTTCAATTAAGCATTTGACGATTTACGCCATTGCTGGTTCAATGGGTTTGAACTAAAATACGACGCCAAGATAAATTAACTTAATCAACTTTTAGGTTACAATCAACAATCATTAACTTCAGTTTTAGATTTCATAAAGTGGTCCGGCTAGACGTTGCGATTTTCGCAACACTACAGCTCATCAATTAGGTAATTGACTTCATGGAAAGAACGTAGTTGCTTTGTCCACATTTGTTCAATAGAGGTAAGTTTAGTTCTGTGCGCCGTCTAAGCTGCCTGCTTTCTATATACAATAAACCGACAATGCAATGTTCCAGTTTATCAAAATTTATTGCTCAAAATAAATCGATACATGACATATTGTCAAGATCACTTTGAGACTTCACTAGATATTTGCAAAATCTTTTTAGACAATTAACAAATTAGTCCGAGGCAGAGAAAACACCTGGGCCGAGAAGTCACAGAGTATTTCAATACTTCTACAAAATTCATGATCCTTTCTAACAGTAGGAATACATAAAAATACAATAATCATAAAAGTTAGGATTGTTTTTATGAGATAAGACAACTGCAAACTTTCAAACATTTTCCAAGCGTTTCTTGAAAATTTGGAAATGCTTCGAGACGAAAGGTTTGAAAGTTCCTCACTTTCATGACATTTGTTTGCAATTTTCGAATATTTTCTCAACTTTCGCGAAATCTTCTAAAAGCGGTGGAGTTTAACCATATGCATTTTTGAGACAGTCGGCTTCAACCACTGACGCATCATGCTTAAAAAGTAAACTGAGTATAAATGAGAAAAATCGAGATGGAGCAAATACTATACGGTAGGCTGTATTAAGCTTCCATACTGTTCAAGTCGTCAGCAATAAGCTGTCGGAAAGCTCAAAATTTCTCAGAAGGTGTTCCATTATATGACCCTTAATTATTCTTTTGAAAATTAAAGTTCTTTGTTGCCGACTGGGTGCAGGCAAATAGATGGCAAGAATTGTAAAGATTTAGTGTTTGGCATTTTATAAAGAAAGAACCCTATGATCTCGATTTAAAATAAATATGCCTAGGCTACAAGCATTCACTGCCGGCACCCATGACTGGAAGCTGGAAAATCTAGGCGGCATGCTTGTTGCCTAGCTTTTAGATTTTCTACTACTTTATAGTTCTAAAACATTTAATCATACACAGCATAAATTTCAGCAAATAGTAGCAACAAACATTAGAGTGTTAGACGAAATTTATTTCAATCGGTACGTGGCCTACTACTAAAAGCATGAATCGATTTTAGGCGACACGTGTGGCGACTGCAATCTGCAGTCAGCAACAGTGCCGACTATGAGAGCCGTATACAGTCAAGGGGCACTTTACCTTCACCTTTTACTGCGCTACAAGTGGAGGATCATGTCTTGTCTACAGCTTGCGAAAATAAGCTCTAGCACTCTACTTCGAATTGCCATTCCCCGGCCAATTTACCTATACAGTCAAGGGGGCCCCTTTGCAAATGGACCTACCACAGCGCCTCCATTACGATGGACGTTATGGATGTTTTGATAGCCTTAAAATCATCGCGACATTAAAAACAGCAATCGACAAAATAATTAGAGAAGGCGGAGTTTTTTTCGCTGAAAATAAGATAAAGCTAGTTGAAAATTATTCAATATATAAATAATTAAATAACCTAAAATCTAAAGCATATAAATATAAATATAAAAACAAATAAATAATAATAATAATAAATAAATAAATAAATATATATATAGACATATAAAATAAAGCATATCATGGAGCTGCAGCTAAATTCTACTGTATGCTAGTTAAGAAAATAATATATTAGTTGTTAGTCTTGATTTACATAGTTGCTGCAGGAGTATGACCGCAGAAGCTTTTTGAGAAGTTCGTGACGTTCAAGGGCTTTTTCCATCAGACAGTAATATGACATTGTTTTAGAATTACAAAGAAATCCCAGCTCCCAGAAATATACATTAAGTAACATCTTAAACCACGAATTTGTATCAATCAATCAATCTTACAACGCTACAATTAATTGACTATTAAAATAACCAAAGATTTCAAAATAAGTTAAGTTATTTTTATTGCTGTTCAAACATTCTGAGACCAATTGCTGAAATTGACATAAAGCTGTTACAGCAGCTTTAAAGAAGTAGCATTCCAGCAGACAAGAACACGTCTTAACCCATTAGATTTTTGACATGGAAGAATGTGAGAAGAATAGACGACGCCACCGCCCCCCCCACCCAGCACATGTCGGATAGTCATTGTCAATAACACATATTTTGGGTTGAAAAGCTAAAGGTTTAATTTCAGGTTATGTCTCTACTCAAACTATTAAAGGAAAGAACTGTACTTCCCGGTGTCAACGAAATTTTGGGGGAGCAAGGGCACTTTCAAAGAGCAATCTGGATTTGTACAGTAATTGTGGCAGTCATATTTGCAATTCTGTCAAATAATGGAATTGACCGCATATATAGAAATGAAGAGTTAATCACACAGACTCGCACAGAAGCAGCAGGTCAACTGTTCTTGCCAAACATTGTGATAAACACTTATACTCGGTAAGACCAAGGTTACATGATTTACCATAGTGTTACACTAGGCACTGTTTTGTAATCAAAGCAGGACAACGGTGTGCACGCTAACACCTAGGCCTAACATATACAAGTATGTGTGTAACGTTTGTGTGCGCATTCGCTCCATGTTTACATGCTGGATCATACAAGCAGTTACTGGCATAATTTAATTTGAGTTTGCTTTCTTTCTCAGAATGCCAAACAACGGACGAATTTAAAGGGCGTCCATCCTGAAAAATTTTTAGAACACGGATGTCATTTTCACACATAATCTAGCTACGTATGTCGGACATTTCAAGTTTAAATTTTGAGTTGTTTTGTTCAGCTCTCCGTAAGTTTCGAGCCATTTATTGAGTACCATAATATCAGTGAGGGTGCTGCAGCCAACTGAAGGAAGTTTTCGCAATCAACTAAATCTCTTTATCTTATTTTGTTATGCACATTTAAACTCTAAATAAAAGCATTTTCGAACAGATTCAAGCCAGATAAGCGTGATCAGAATCGTCCTTAAAAGATTTTTCGGAGAAACAATGCCCCTGTCTCCCTCCCCGATGTAATGAAAAATTTAACGGCGCTTTGCTTTAAATGGAAGCATTTCGGAGCCATAAGTCTGAGAAATTCATTGATTCATTCAAGAGAAAAATCTATCCCTGTACTGAGAGGTTTTGATTGATATATAGTATGCCATGTTTTGAGAATTCTGAAAATTCGCTGTTTTGTGAAATACAGGGTATGAGGATCCCGATTGGCGCCTGAGAAGTACTGGACATAGCTGTCAGCATAATTCATGCTAAGAAAACATATGATGAAATGCTAAAAAGGGAATTTTGCAATTTAGCTTGATCGCAAAATGCCTATCTTTCTGAAACACAGCAATTTTCACAATTGTGCAGAAAAAACTAATTTCTGCGCCAAAAAATACTCGACACTGGCAAAAGATTACAAGCAACATTGGGTATCGTTTGAAACCTTTATACATATACTGTGTCACTGTGGAATTAGAGTTTTTAGTTAAGACCTCTATTTTTATAATAGTCAGTTAAACTTAATGTCCCCATGTTTGGACACCAAAAACGACAAAATTTAGCGACTTTCGGCGGTTCGCTAGCTTCAACTATTCAATAAAATTTTTTTGAAGGCCTAACTGAAAATACTAATTCCACAGTGACACAGTATCTGTTTAGAGTATAAAACGATACCAAATGTTACTCGGTATCTTACACCAGTTTCGAGATTTTGTGGCGCAGAACTATAATCGACACTTTTTCGATTTCCTATGTTTAGCACACCAGAAGAAATCCGACTTAAATTTTATAAACTCGTTAAAATATCCTACTTAGACAATAAAATATGTGAAAATGAGAAAAAATGGAGATGGTTAAAAAATTACCCCTAAGTGGACCTCCCCGTAATCTATTAACCAGCGCCCAGTTTACTAGAACTAGAGTGGTAGGGTGCACACATCATTTCTGCTTGATACTACAATGCATACCGAGTAGCATAGTGTTATTATTATTATTATTATTATTATTATTATTATTATTATTATTATTATTATTATTATTATTATTGATTATTAAACTCTTAATATTTTGAAACTGATGAGGGCGAAACATTTTGATAAAAATTTAACAATTACAAAAGCTATGTTTACTTATAATTTTACTCTTTGACCACATGGTGGGTCCCACTGACTGAATTTTCAATGCGACCAGTAATATTATAATTGTAATTGCAAGTCAAAACATTATTGGCAAAACTGAGAATTAGTTAACTGAGGGGGGAATCAAATTGACGAAATTCATTTCAGGGCAATATTTATAGGTATAACACTGATAAAATGGAAGATTACCTGAAAGAAGCCGACTGGTTCTCTCCCCAACTCCTTCCTCTTCTTGATAAACTTTTTGGTATCGCGTTTCCAGGTCCCTACAAGTTTGGTTATTTCAAACTTGATAATGTGGTTTCAAGTGGCGACTCATTAATAGATTTGGCCAAGCATATGGATCAATTTTTGGTTAAGAAAAACACAACGTTAAGTCAAATGTTGGATACCATTTCACAGAGGTGTACAGACATTGTGATTGCGTGTGGCAAAGAAAACTACCAAAATTTTGATGCTAAAACCTGCTGTAATGGTGCAGGTCGATTAGCAAGCTATTATCATGCCGTCAGAGGTTTCACGCAGAAAATAGCCGGCATAAACTCAGGTGAATTTTTCTGCTTGGTGTACGTGAACTTATAAATTTTACTCTTACAAAAGTGAGTTTTGTTAGAAATAATGTCGCGTTAAGGTTGGGTCCAGTTAAAATATGATCGCGTCCAAATAAGAAATTTTGTTTCTTTTGCATTTTTTGAAAGAAATTGTTTTAAACTCCAGTCGACAGAATCCCTTGCTTTTTCTCAAAAAGGAATCTTTGGGCGCTTTCACAGACATTGATTCACAGTGATTGTTTCCGACAAGGAAAATGCTGAAAATAAATAATTATTGGCCTATTTAGCACACTGGAAACAAGCTACTGCCAAACTTTTCTTAAATATTTTAATTTTCTCACTTTCGGACAAATATGGTTTATACCAAGAGTCTATACTAATCCTAGTAACGTGTGCTGGAGAGTTCGCCCCTCCCCTAACACTGCAACTCAGCCCACCCCCAAACTTTGCCTCCTGCACATGTTTGGTTATAACCATCTAAAACATGTCAGAAAAGCAAATCAATCCCTAAATTTAATTTTTAATTTAACTTACCAACCTCATTTGCCGCCTCGTTATAAAAAATTTATGCAAGAAATTTGTAAACTATTTCAGCATTCGAAAAATGTAAAAAAATTTTGCATGTAAAAAATTAATAAAACAAGGGCAGCGGAGAATAAAACAAGTTATGAAAGAATTTCGTCTGAGAGATTTTGTTTAAATTTTGGTAAAGCAATGTTTGAAGAAATGATCGAGAGATTTTGAAAATCAAAAAACGCTAAAAATTCAGACCTTATTTGATTTCATTTGTTCTTGTTGTCATACTGTGCGTTTTCAGATGGGAAAAGTTTGCTGACAGGAAGAAATTTTTAGCTTACATATGTTGGACAAAATCCCAGAACCAGATAAACAATATTTGGAAATTATATAATTTTTCAATATTTTAAATTTTCTAAAGATTTTCCTCCATCATAAGAATTCTATGAAATGTATAATGTTATGGGACTGTGTTGAATATTAAGTGCTGTATAAGTGATCACAGTTTTCTACACACATTTTATCAGACTAATTAACAAAAGTTTATTAGTAGGTTTGTAATAATTTGATAAGACATGACAGAATACTACTTACTTTGTTGGAACAGTTTCCATTTGTCGTGAAAAGCGATCCTGCATTCTTGAGAGGCAATTCTCAAGAGAAAATTTATGCTTTTTAAGCAGTGTAATGAAATTTGACAGCTTTTCACATTCCACTGTTATTATAGCATAAGCTGTCCTTTATAGACAATACGACAGCTATAATGAAATTAGAACAAAATAAGATCTTAATATTTCAAATAAAAATTAAATGTTCGTCGATATTTTGGTGGCCTGGCTTAGTTTGTTGTTGGAACTACACGCTGGTGTTAAAAATAAACAAATAATCTAAGTTTTCTAGTTCGGCTTCGTAGCTTTATTCTTCCTAACCTAAGAACAGTGAAAGAAATGCTACACTCGGTGCAGAACTTTCATGGCAACAAAAGCGAAACATAATCGCTTGAGCGATTAAGTTAGACCTCGCTTCGTCAGAATTTAATTGTAAAGACATAACCATCCTCATAGTTCTCCTAAGTGTCACAATTCAAACCGCAGGCCTTCACTGTTAATGTTTTGTCGTAATGCAGATCCAACATTCTGTCCGTAGATAAACCAAATCAGATGGCCAATATTGTTGAATGTTTTATAATTCTGAGCTGTACGTTCTTCGTGGCGTCGTGTCAATGCTAGAATTAGATGATTGGCCTTTCCTAGCAACGGAAGGTGTTAAATTTTGGGTCGCGACGTTTCTTTCATCTTTACCTACGGGCGTCTTCAGACTGGTAGCCCGGATCAAATCAGCTGGCAGCCCAGATTATATCCTCGACCGCCTCTTATCCCAACAGCCCTCTTAAGGGCTACCAGCCTGAAGATGGGCAAAGATAGGCAAAACGTCGCGACCCAAAATGTAACAGCTTCCGTGGCAAGAAAAGGCAATCATCTAATTCTAGTAATGAATGTTTTATCTTTAGGCGTATTTCTTGAACTAAAAACGCCAATCAAGTACTGGAATGACTTTCTGTTTCCAATGAATGACGGATTCCTGCTGATGTTGTCACACCACAACAGCCCGGGTGATAATCTTGCAACAGATTATACCCAAATTCAAGCTGGTGCGCTAACGAGCGTTGCATTGGAATACAGTCAGCATTTGCGGATAAACAGCAAATCCAGTCGTTGCGATGACAACACACAAAGTTACCAACACTGTATTGCCATATGCATGTCAATGAATATAAAACGCAAGGCAATTCGATTGTTTGGACAGTACTGCAACTGTACGTACTCCTTCGCCAATGATGTCGCCAATGATGTCATGAATATGTACAAAAATTTTAATCCACGTGAATGCAACGTGAGTAGTAATCTTATTTGCATGTCAGCGACTATGTACTCGATGATGATCAGTGGTGAGAAAACACCATCAAGTAACTGCCAGCAACAATGCCAGCCAACATGTACGGAGCACATCTTCAGAAGAACTGTCACATACTCCAGGTGAAACCAAAAAACTAAGCTATAGTGCAGAAAACCGTTATCACATTTGATCACACAAATTATTAAAGCACTTTGCTATTAAACAGTGAATTAAAAGTAATTTGGCATTTTTAACCTAGTGGCAATAACTGGATTCAGTTTCACTCACTTGGATCTGCGATTTTCCCTCTATTTGCTTGGTTTTCATTATTGGTACTCTATACTTTTCTTGTATCAAACGTTATAACCAATTATCTCAACGACAACACAGCACTCTGAATCGGGTAATGCGAAAAACAGTAGCCCTGCAAAAACAATCCATTACCATAGCTATAACGGTAAAGTCAAACGAATTAGAATAGTTTCAAACTGATATTCATAATAACGTTTGTAACTTCAAAATTCTAATTGTCCATTTGTGTGCGTTAATATCAACGAGGCACTACTATAACTACTGCTATATATCAAGTGCTACTATGGTTTAGAACAAGAAATACGGCCAATGATACACGAAGAACATTTCTTCACGTGTTTTACAAAACAATGACTGTGCACGTATTGAAGGATGTATACAAGATGGACTTGACAACTGCTGTATCCCAAGTTGGTGGAACTCTTGGAGTGTGGGTAATCTGCAATTTTTTGAACTATACAACGATTCAGAACTGAAACACACGTGCAATGCCTACATAACTAAAACATGAGAGGAGTTTAAACCAACCACAACTAGAAACTCCTAGAAAACGAAAGGTTAATGCAAAAGCACTTGACTTGGCAATTAAAAGCGAAAAACAAAATTGAAAACGAACGATCTTCGTATATTGGTCAGGTTTTATAATATGATAAATTTAACTAAATTGTCAACTTTTCAACAGATTCCGAAAGATATATTTATTCTTACTTGGCTCCTCTTGTCTAAATAAACATTTTTATGTTGCAAATCGGTGACTAATATTATGGATCGTTTAAGAATGTGTTCACACGCATAAATGCAAATGCAAATTTAATCCAATTTTGTCAGTTGGCACGAAGTCGACCACCTCAACGTTTCTATTCTCCGACACTCATAATAAACGCCAATTCTTTGCCTTTCACAAACTGTTATACATATATATTTAGTGACTTTCTGGGAGCACATCTGTTCGTAGAAAACCAAACGATTTATTAAAGACTTGTTTCAGCTTGGTACCTCCATTTTTTCGATCATCCAATTGGCGGCACTGATCATGGAACATGTGATATCAAAACTTACTGAATATTTTATACATGGCTAATCCAGAAAACTTTAATGGTGATTCACAGACAATTTATTGAATTTTATTAAAATGATTTTGCAACACACTAAGTTGCTGTCTTGTTGGCTTTAGACTATAATGCGCTAAGTTAAATGATTGGATAAATTTTCAGTTTAGAATGTAGCTTCGTTGCCTTCAATTCCGCGCTACATTTGTACTCGTCTCCAAAAAGTCAAACATGTAAACAGTTTTTCCTCTCTGTTTTTACTGATGATACTGGTTGCATTGCAATATTTGTCATCCCCAAACTACAATTTCTAACCTAAATTTCAGTATATAAGAACTTAAGGGGGGGTCGCGATTTTTCGACCATCTCCGATTTTTCTCATTTTCACATATTTTGTAGTCCTCATGGGTCCGCAAAACAAGACAAGTGCGTTTGTTGCAAACTTTTCCTATCATTCACAATAGCCCTCCAAAGGTGACCCCGACATGTGTTAAACATAGGAAAATGAAAAAGTTAGGAAAATTCTTCTGCTGCCAAAAGTTTGAGCGCTGTGTACGAGCAAATCGGCTACCATGCGGTGTCAACCTAATTTGGACTAGGTAAAGTGCTAATATCTATACGAGATTATTTTCCGTAAGGTTGCTGATTTTATACGAATTTTCAAAGTCCGGAGAAGTCGATTTTTGCTCAAAATTGCTCTACGATTGTGTAGGTCAGTGGACGTTTTGTCCTGTCCTGAACTAACCCTTTGATATAGAAACTTCGCGTTTAGATATTAGCACAGTATATTGTTAGAGCTTTATATTGCATATAATCAATCCCTATCATGCCTTTTCAGTAGCTCACAGTTTTGGTAGCAGGAATTCCATGTTTCCTCAAAAATCGTCATTTTTCGATAATTTCACGTTTGCTGCTTCATATGTCAGTCAAATCTTAAGGTATCTCAATAAAATTTGGCACGCTAATAGGCTGGCATAAAACCTACCTGTATGTAAAGTTTCATGCCAATAGCCTTAGTTTATCTCTGGTGACATACTACGATAGCATGGCGGACACCTATGGGCAAAAAATGTCAGATTTTCAACTTTTTCAAATATAGCCATATTTTATATCAAATTGGAGCTCTCGATGTCCTGAACATTTTATCTTCTTGCACCAAGTCTCTACAAAGCAGTATGAGAAAGTTAAAGCGCTTTAAAGTTTGAAGTAAATAACAGTCGGAAGGAGCTTGATCAAATGGTTCAAACGCCGTTTCTCGCTCGTTGCTTGACGTATCATTGTCATTTGCACAGCAATAAATAGCCCAGGATAGAGGCTTCAATTTGATGTATTGACCATACCGTAGTCTGTTGTCATCCTATGTGTAAACCTCTTGGAAACCCTTAGCGAGGCATAGTGGCGTAAATACTAAATTGTAGGGATTTGAACTGCAATATCTCTTAACTGGATTGACCCTGGACTCTAAAAATGTGTCTTGTTTTTGGACACATATGGGGGTATATAATACCCAAAAATGAGCGAAATCGGTGACTATAAAATTTGGTACCTGGCGACCCCCCCCCTTAAAGAAATATAGTATGGTGCTAGATGGTATCCGGCAAGCTCTTCTTATAAAGCTTGCTCAGGTGCTGACTACGCCTTTGGTTTTTATTTTCAAAAATCATTCGAGTCCTCAGAAATCCCTGATGATTGAAAGCTTGAAAGACTTACAAAACCAACATAAATTTGTCAAAAAGTTCATTGGACAATTATAGAGCCGTTAGTTTGCTATGTAGTAGTGGCAAAAGTATAGACTCTATCGTCGCAAATGAGTTAGTTTGTTACCTTGATTGCAACGTAATATTAAGCCCCACTTAATTTGGTTTTAGCAAGTCCATACCACATTTTTTGTTTTTTTTCAAATAATCAAAGTTTACAATAATAATAAACAGCAGCGAAAGACCAAATGATTTTGTAATCGCTAACTGCATCGATCATAGCATGAAGGCAAACTCCAATTAGACGATGATTCTTCCTACGCTACGCTTCATGATCCAATCAAATCCAATGTATAGAGTACCACTGAGAGAATAATGGCAATAACTGAAAAATACTATTCTTTTCATCTAAATATTTGGTCCAAGAATGCTAAAAGCACCAAAATAACATAATTGGAAATTTTTGTCGATGTTCTCAAAAACCTTGAAACCTGTACTGTCTAATTGTCACAACGGGATACCAGCACCCTAAAAACACCGCAGCTTCGTGCACAGCAACCCTTGAATCAAAGGTGTTTTTTCAACACAAATCAGCAAAAACTATAGATTTTGTGCTTTGTGTTACACGTATTATGTGTTCTTTGTAATTGCCAACACAGTTAAACTGCCATCACATACGCATAGGGTTGTGCCACTAAGAAATTTCTCGGGCGGGCTCGGGCTAGAGATGAGATCAGGGCCGATTTGTTCGGCCCGGCCTGGCCCTGCCCTGTTCAAATTTTAGGTCTGTCCGGCCCGGCCCGGCCCTGTGTCAAAAATTTAAGGCCCTGGCCCGGCCCGGCTCTGAGCGCCGTTTAGGTGTGCGCGGCCCGGCCCGGCCCGGAAAAGCCCTGATTTTTAAAAAATTTTTCTACGAAATTTTGAGACACTCAGAATTTTGTTCTGCCGCACTATCATATTCTCGAGATCCAAAGTCCATGTTCTCTCAGAAAACAGTGTATTACGAACATTTCAGCATTCTACCTTGCTAAGGAAATTAATACAATTACTAAATAAATTAGGGTGAGGTCGATTTACCGAAATAGTTAAACGTTTTACATGTTTGAATGTTTGTTTGTTTGTTTGTTTGTTTGTTTGTTTGTTTGTTTGTTTGTTTGTTTGTTTGTTTGTTTGTTTGTTTGTTTGTTTGTTTGTTTGTTTGTTTGTTTGTTGTTTGAAATAGAGTTTGAAACAGTTACATATGTAGTAGGTTAAAACTTATGTTACTCGAAGGCTGACGTATATACACACGTAGGCACTCTTTATCAAATAAAATTTCAAAAAACTATGCAAACTTTAACAATATTTGGCACATAAAGTCTCATTTGATACAACGGAAGCAAGAAATTCTAAATTAGGAAGAAAAATCAATTATTAGAATTGGAAATTGGATATATGCAATAAATTAATGTTAAAAACGTTAGGGCTTGGCAGGGCCAAACAGGGCAGGGCCGGGCCGGGCTTTTTTGTTGGAGGCTGTGCGGTCCGGCCCGGCCCTTACTAATTTTTCCTCAGGCCCGGCCCGGCTCGGCCCTGACTGGAAACAGGTCTGAGCGGCCCGGGCGGGCCGGGCCGGGCCGGGATTTGTCGGCCCTGGTCTCATCTCTAGCTCGGGCCGGACTGATTTATCGGTTCGTGCTCGGGCCGAACCGCCCCACCAGCCCGAGCGGCCCGAACAAGCTACGGCCCGAACAGCCCGACCAGCCCGAGTTGCTGTAGAACTAAATCTCAGCTTAATGGTTAATTATTAAAATAAGTTAAAAATATTAGTAGTAATAGGAGGTAAAATGGTGTATAATTAGGGGGGGTTTATGAGGTGGTGGACCCCCTTGTGAGGTGGTATGTGGACCCCTTTTGGGAGGGGGTTTTTGGGGTTGTGGACCCCCTTTTTTAGGGGTATGTGGACCCCTTTTTGGGAGGGGGTTTTAGGGGTATGTGGACCCCTTTTGGGAGGGGGTTTTTGGGGTATGTGGACCCCTTTTTTAGGGGTATGTGGACCCCTTTTTGGGAGGGGGTTTTAGGGGTATGTGGACCCCTTTTGGGAGGGGGTTTTTGGGGTATGTGGACCCCTTTTTTAGGGGTATGTGGACCCCTTTCTGGGAGGAGGTTTCTGGGGTTGTGGACCCCTGTTGATCCATGACCGGAACCACGGTCGACCCAAGGTCAAATTTAAAAGTTAGTAGATACAAAACAGGGGTCCGACCACAAATCCGGAGCCATTCCCAGTTCAAAATTCAGGGGCTCCGAACTTCCTCTAGTTCAAAACGGCACCTGATCTACCGGAGCCTAATGGCTCCGGACTGATAGGTATTTTCACCCGATATTAGAGCATTTTCCTAAATTCTGGAATTCTGTCAAGCGTTAACGTTCTCCATCGTTTATCCGAACACGTCTTTATTTAGATTAATGACTCTCATTTCAGCTTGGTTTCTCCAGCTTTATGATTAATGACTAACGTTTTCCATTGCTTCTCCAAACACGCCTTTACTAAGAAAGCTTGTTTTTTACCGTTTCGACCCCTGCCAAAGGGTCTCATCAGACGGCTCAGGGCTGCCGTTACGGTTTTTTTGCCTCTTTTATATTCTTTAGCCTCTTTTAATATTTTTTGCATCCTGTGTGGGCTATGTTCATCTTTTTGAGGGCTATTTGCCTCTTGTAATAGTTTTTTGTTGGGCTTATAGCCTCTTTTGTGGGCTTTTTATGTTGTCATGAGCTCTTCTTTTCTGTTTTTTATTAAATTACATAGCAATTTTATAATGTCCATAAGCATAACTGGTAATACCATCATCCAACAAATATCTTTTGTCATCAAAGGGGGACAGGCCCTTCTTATTAACATGCACACTGTACAGATTATGTTTATCACTTCTAATAAAATTCATATGATGATACATAGTAGTCCCTTCGAAAATAGTTGAAACGTAGTGTTTGAAATAAACCCCCTTTTTAACAATGGACTTTTTGATGCCTTTCAGTTTCTTTTTTTCATTACCCCCACATACCAGTGCATATGCCTTAGCACGTATACCACAAAAAGCTTCAATAGGAACACCCTTAGTCTCATCCTTCATTTTACCCAACACCTTTTTGTTTTGTGTTGAGTACAATGGATGATCCTCAGGGTATTCACTAGTATCAAATAAATCAATATCCCCAAGCATATCATTGTATACATTATCAGTAATAATATGATAACACAAGCTGTCAGTATCAGTAAAAAGCAACTTAACATTATCTTCGTATTTTGGTACAATATAGTTATAATGAAAGTCATACATTAAGTATTTAGACAATTCCAGTACACTAAATCCAACATATATAGGCTTACAAAGTTCAACAGTAATACGTTTCATCGATACTGCTACCAAATCTTCAGAGAATATAGTTGAGCGATTATATCGAGGATTTGATACAAGTTTATCATGCTTCTTAGTGTCAGTAACTAGTTTAATGTGCTGATAAGCTCTGACATTTTCCATTGTCTTCCCAAATACTGCATTATTGAGTAGCTTGTATTGATCCTTCTCAAACTCGGACTTAGCAACCTTTCTCTTCTCTGTATTGAACATAATATAGGGCTTCATCCAAGGATTCTGGGTAAATTTCAGGACTCGATGAACCTTTGTGAGTTGAAGACCAAACGTCAGGTATTGCTTTAAGTTAAAATAGTGCACGATGTAGTTCTTCTTTATCAGTAGATTGGGTACCAATTTGTCTACCTTTCCAGAAAATATAGACAAGTCCTTTTTCATCTTTGAAGCATAGGGAGAGAGCATATCATCAGTAATAGTCAATTTTTCAGGAGCAACAGGGTACGAGTTATGAGAGTCATGTAACTGATTGGGATACTCTAGGTCGACCTCTAATACGTATCCAGTATCCTGTTCGATTTCCTGTTCTAACCAATTAATCCCATCAAATGATTCCATCCAATTGAAATCTCGAACTGGTAGATGCTGAACCATAGCCCACCCATATAAGTTATTAGCGTCTAAGTATGTGATCCATGAATTTGGGATGGAAGAGTCGTAATCTGGACACATAGGGTTGTTAGCTTTAGCGTATCTATGTGAAATCATTGACACTCCACCTCGTATCCCGGCCTCAAAAAACGTGTACATTTCAGGATCCTGAAGTAACTCAAGTTCAATTCCAGTCATTTTAAGACAAGCGTCCCAGCCAAAGGAAGGAAGGGTGTAATAATGAGCAGGGTCTAATTCATAGTACTGCAGTCCAAATATGCGAAAGTTTTCAAAAATGTCAGCCAATAATAAGACATCCGTTAGTAAATATAAGTCATGGTATTGACCCAAGGATTGAATGTTGAAATGATTCCAAACAGCTAAGGCATGCTGATAATCGGCTTCATTAATGTTAGCATCATTTAATTCATTATAGAAGTGTTCGTGAGAAGGGAGGGAAGTCTCATCGAATTTATCCCAAGAATCCATATAATCATAGGGATAAACCCCTTTACGTAGCAACAAATCCAAGTTATCTCCACTGAAGTTCTTGGACATGCACACAAACTTGTTCTTTCCATCTTTGGCAAGATTAGCAGTGAGTGACTCCAATGAACTGAACATAAGTTGACACGTATCAATAAACTTGATTTTCCAGCCAAGCTCTCCTCGATTCTTCTTCCGAATAAGTGTAAAGCAGAGATAGTCTTCCATACCTTTCGGTATGCAGTCTAACTCAAGTTGATGCTCATTAGCGATACTTCCGATCTGCTGCATGATTAAGTGACCATCATATCGTCGTAGATTGTGAATTCCCACTACAATATCTCTGTTGAGCCTTAGGGCGAGGTTGCACTCTAAATGAGCTGAGCCACGGAACCTGCCACAGAGATGACAGTGATCTCTAGCAGCTTCTTCCTGTAGTTCCTTTTTGCACAGGTAACAACTAATAGCATCATTATGTTGTCGCTGCTCTTCTGGTGATAGATTCATGGGCTCCACAATAGATAATTTCTTCTGGTAGTCTTCACATTTGCTTACAAGCTGCTTCAAAAACACTTGCAAACAATCCTTTCCTCTATATACCGTAGGAGAACCAATCTTTTTATCGTGCCCGCAGCAGCTAAAGACGTCAATCAATCCATAGCCACAAGGAGTGTGAAGTTGGTAAGGTGTTGTGAATGATCTGCTGGTACTTGGTTGGCAACTGTCAACTTTCTCCAATATGCATTCAAAGTCAGCATACATTACATATGGAACTCTCTGCATCTTGTGCATGTTCCTGAAGTGTAGCCATTTATCTTCAGGCATCACAACAGCAGTAGGTTCATTCTTCTGACATCTTTCAATGTGCTTCTTCTGTTTTTCTTCCGTATAGCAAGGTATGAGACATCGAGGACAAAAGTACTTCTTTACTTTAAATTTTCTTTCCTTAGACAATAGTCTATCCAAGTTCTTGATCCAACAGTAATGCTGTTTCCTTCCTTTTTCTAACAACAACAGGTCCACGTGCTTATTTTCAGCATATTTAGAAATGTAGTAGGGAGTGATGTTATTTTCGTTGATTCCATACACGTTGATGGTGATGTTGTTCAGTTTTTCAAACCTCGAAACATCTCTAAGAGACACTGGAAAGGCAATTCCAGTAAAGTCCAATTCATCAGCGTATGCAGTATAGTTAGCAATGCGAAAGGAATTAGCACCAGCAGGCAAAGGATGTAAAGCCGACAGGACTGCCCATTTGAAGCACTGATCATCATTGTTCTGAACGTTAATAACTGCCTCCTTCCTTGCAATATGTGGAGGAGTTGGGATATAGGAGGAGCCGTGAAGAGGACGATAGCGGGTACAGTGAATGTCCAAATGAATAATGTCCCTGATGACCCAGCCAGATCCCTTCTTCAGAAAGTTCTCGATATGAAGTAAGATCTCAGGGAAGCACTCCCTGATCTCCATAGCGACATCATTGCCGGGAAGGATTACTCTAGCTTTACAGTTAAAGTAACCTTCAATAGTTTCTTCTGGATTAGTAGCTCTTTCAAAAGGATCTTCATGCAAAGCCATATTTTTCAGACCTCCATGCTTATGCAGTTGCTCGTTGACTGTTTCCACCAGCTGATCCAATACAGAAGATAGAAACCTCTCAGGATCAACCATATGTTCAGAAGGATGAAGAGTTGTGACATCAATGGTGTTGTCAAGGGCAGAACGAGACTTCTTCGAATAATGTTGTCCAAACATCTGAGGTGTTGATGTGGTAGGCGGGCCTTCTTTCTTCTGTTTCTTAGGAGGAGGTTCAGCCCGATGACTGCGTTGATGTATGATGACGTCATGCTTCCTTGTGAATGATCGTTGACAGATAGGACAATTGAATCGTCTTATCTGCTGATGAATTTCTCGTTGATGTCTCAAGAAGTTCTTTTTGTGGGTAAATGACTTCCCACAGAGCTCGCATAAAAAACCGACTTGACTCGAGCTTGACATTTTCAAGAATGACCGTTTCACAGATTGTCGCTCCTTTTATGTATTTCGTGGTCACTGTTTTACGTGATTTTCATCCTGATAACTCATCAAAAACCGGAAAAAACCAGTTGTAAGAACAACACTTCAAGTATCGAATTACCAGTGTCACGTGATTCTCACACTGATGACTCATCAAAACCAGAAATAACCGGTTTTAAGGACAATACTTAAAGTATCGAATTCAAAAGTCCCGTCATTTTCACATTAAAGACTCATCAAAAACTGGAAATAACCGGTTTTAACGACAAAACTTAAGTATTTAATTACAAATGTCTCGTGAGTTTCACATTAAGCACTCATCAAAGCCAGAATTAACCGGTTATGGGAGCTCTACTCTAAGTATATCACTAATAATGTCACATGATTACCACTCTGATGACTCATCAAAACCAGAATAAACCAGTTTCAAGAAACACATTGCTACCAGAAACTTACTACAGGTTGCACACTCAACTATGTGCAATAAATAGCCATAAAGACATAAAAAGGATTACGATAAGTGTAAACAATAGAAAGAAGTAGAAGACATTAGACATGGATTGCAGTTACTATTGGAATCTTGAACTTAACAATGGATCTACATGTAAAGGCACTGGCACATATGACAGTTTTGCAGAAGCAATAGAAGCAGCTAAATGTTATTTAAAGGAGCATCCTGAGATAGAAGCTACTGGAATAATAGCAGAAAAAGCACTGCCGTTCAGATCTAAACTGTTTGCTAGTATGTATGTTGACTTAGAAACTGGTCAAATGTCACTGTGTACATGATTAATGCAAATTTGTTGTTACTGTATGCAATTGAAAACATAAAAGCTTAAATAAAGACGTTGTTGTTAATTATGAGTGGGTGGATTATTTATGATAGTGAACAGGACGTAGTCTTGGATTCCCGATCTAAGTCTAATTCAAACGAGGAAGCATTTGCTGATGCTGAACAACAGGCTATGAAAGCTGGGCTTACTACAGCCCCTGGAGAGTATACAATTCTAGTCTATAGACAAGGAGAGCAACCGCGCCGACGCAGACTCTATAAACTACCTCTTTTCCAACAAAAGCTTAGGCAAAAGAATCCTAGTTTCAGATGGTCAATTATTGTCTCCAACACTGAGACGGGAAATGATGTGGTGTATTCTAGGGGAACAGCTAGCAGTTGGCAGGAAGGTTTTGCTAAAGCAAGAAGGTTTGCTACAGAAGAAGAGGTAGATTTGTACCCAAAAGTTAGCATAGAAGTAGAAAAAGATCTTGGCAATGGACAAGTCGAAAAACAATATCAACACTTGAATACATAAAAAGACATAAAAAGACATAAGAAGACATAAAAAGGCATAAAACCTTCCATAGGAAAATAATTTAACATAATGGAGGATATTAAATGTACAATGTGCTGTGCTACTTTCAATAACAAAGCAGAGCGCCGTCAACATATTCGCAAGATTCACTCAGACAGAGAATCAAGAACCTGTTGTGGAGAAACATTCAAGACATTGCGACTGCTAAACAAACACAAACAACAGGTTCATGAAGACAAACCGATGTTTTGTTCCCTACGATCCAAACTACAAGATGGAAGAATGGCTACATTTTTCTATTCTGGATGGCACCCATTCAGCACTTTCTATAGAGCACCCATCACAATTGCTGGGGTGGTTTATCGGACTGTCGAACAGTATTACCAAGCCGAAAAGGCTAAATATTTCTATGACTGGACAACGTACTGGAAGATTATGAACACATGGTCACCTTCTCTGGCTAAGCAGCACGGCAAGCATGTGGAAGGATATCTAGAAGATCAGTGGATGCTAGTTGCAAATGACGTAATGGATTATGCAGTCAGAGAAAAGGTCAGACAACACCCAGATGTTGAGCAACTCCTGTTAAGCACCGGAAATGATGTTCTAGCAGAGGCTACCAAATTTGATGGTTATTGGGCTAACGGGATGGATATTGCTGAGCCGACAATTAACGATTCATCTCAGTGGATTGGAAAGAATATGCTTGGTGAAATATTGATGAACATTCGACAAGAAATTAAAAGAGAAAAACAATAATGTATATATAGTATGTATGAATGTATGAATTAATAAAAAGAATTATTGGTGTTCAGTGTTTTAATGAAATGGAGGTTACTCTGGAGAAACGTGTACAGAGCAAATGCACCCTTTACGCTCTGTATGGTATAATTACGATAGTTACATTTCTCACCCTAGCAAATTTTGGTCTCATCATATACACGAAGTCAACTGTAAGCATCACACAACCCACAGCTAATGATAGTATGATTCCTATCACAGTAGAGCTACTACCGAGTGGAATGGTTGGCATACGGCAAGATGCATTACAACGTGTGTACCCACTTAAGCAGTTTAGAAAAATACAAACCTTTTTATGGGAGTGTTTTAATGATAGACGATGTCCAATGGCAGAAACCAATAGTCTGTTATGTCCTTATATAGCTGAACGTTTTGATGTCCAACTTTGTATGATTGATGATCAGCAGGTCATGTTTGCTCGAATCGGCTCAATACATATAAGCAGGAGTGATCTATTGAAAATTTATGAAGTCTAAATTAATAAAAACCTCAACTGAATAGTTTTACAAAAAAAATGGCTGTCATAGCTACGCCCTTTCTAAAGCTCCAACACCCTTTCACGTGTATAGTGGCTGCACCTACGAAGGCAGGCAAAACAACGTTTGTCACTAGACTGATACACTTTGCTGACCAGATGATTAATCCACCTCCGCAAAGAATAATATGGTGCTACACTGAATGGCAGTCTGCTTATGAAGAGCTACCTGATATAGAATTCTACCAAGGCATTCCTACTTTAGAAGAATTGAAGACAGGGAAGCATACACTGGTAGTCCTTGATGACTTAATGTCAGAAGTGCAAAAGAACACAAAACTTGTTGAACTGTTTACCCGAGGTTGTCATCATTGGTCTTGTAGCGTTATACACATAACCCAAGACATATTCTATGATCGGAAGAGAACGAACAGGATAAACTCGCAGTATATGGTTCTAATGAAGAATCCTGCAGACAGGCTGACTCCACTTAACCTAGCTAAGCAAATGTTTCCGGGACAGGTACAGGGCTTTATGGAAGCTTTCAGCCATGCAACTGCTAAGCCACATGGTTATCTGCTAATTGATTTAGATCAGAACACTCCGGAGGAGTTCAGATTACGATCAACTATATTTCCAGATGAACCGAATGGTGTTTATAAACTAAAGAAAACATAAAAACGATGACATACATGTATAAATAGACAGCTGACAAGTATAAATAATGGCGCAGCGGTTCGAGAAGAATGTTGATTACCTCAAGGTCCTCTGTAAGTGCAATCCGAAGCAGAGAAAAGGATTGATTGAAAATGCTAATACAGAATTAATAAAAACTATCTGCGACTGTGTGGAGAATGTGCTTTCCAGTAACGTTAAGCTTCCCGACAAAGACCTGCAGCGATTGAAACGTCATAAGAAGATTTTACGTCAACTACGTGATAAAAGAAAATCCTTACAGTGGAAAAAGAAACAGATTGTACAGAACGGAGGTTTCATACCAGCCTTATTGGCCCCGCTTTTAGGAGTTGTTGGTAGCCTTGTAACCGATTTGATTATGAAAAGATAATGGAGTACTCAATACTAGTACGTCCAGATTATTTTGAGAAGCATGAAAAGAATGTTGACACTGAAGCTAAGACAACTATGCGAAAACGTAAGTACCCTGAAGATGTTAAACTAGCACTGTATAGACAGCACAATTATTGCCGACGAATGCTGAAAGACAAGGGTCAGGAAATTATTGTCAAACAGAAAGCACCAGAGCAGAAGCATATTATGCAAGATCCCATTACCCAGTCACTTCCTCCTCGCTTACAACAAACTGCAGAGTTGCTTATGAATCATATACGAAACATTAAAGACTTTAAAGTTAATGAAAAGGGCGAGATACAAAGGTAGAGAAGCTATAGGCTCTAGAATTGTTGACCTCATTCATGATTTCGTGAGAAATAGACCAACTAAAAGTCCTGCAGTCGGTTGGGAGCTTTTGGTGGAAGCTTTGCGCAATAGTAACGTACCTCGTGAATTTCTTGGAAATCCTACCAGATGGCAGTACCTAAAAGAGCCTGTTACACCAAGAAGGCCAGCATCACAAGGACTTGACGCGCTACGTCGAAGACTTCAAACAGTAACTGGGATTGCTCTGAAAAGGTTGAAATGGAAGACACTTTGAAGTACTATTACTATTCTCCTTCCAATAAAGTCCGTTGCACTATTCAGGTCCTATCAAACTATACAGATACGTGAAATCAATAGATCCTAGTGTTACTATTGGAACCGAATAAAGAAGTGGCTGAGTAAACAGTATACTTATACTCTGCATAAACCAATACGTCGAAACTATATCCCAGAGAGCCGGTACTTTGTAGATGGTGTTGATGGGTATAGCTGGTGGATTTGGCAGATATGCAAAAAGGAAATTATCTAACGATAATGATGGATATAGATTCCTGCTCACATGTATAGATGTTTTTTCAAAGTATGCATGGGTTATACCCAAAAAATCAAAAAGCGGTCCAGAGATTCACAAGGCGTTTACAGAAATTCTCAGGAGTGGAAGAGTACCAAAGAAGTTGCAGTCGGATAGAGAAAAGGAATTTCTCAGCAAACAATTTCAACACCTCCTCCAGGAAAATAATATTCATTTTTATACATGTGATAATCCTGATATCAAATGTAGCATTGTCGAACGATTTAATCGTACAATAAAGACTAAGTTGTGGAAACATTTTACCCAAACCAGAAGCTATCGGTATCTAGAAGTATTGCAACAGCTGGTGGAAGCATATAACAATATAAAGCATTCAAGCATACGAATGACTCCTCTGAATACATCCGATCCTGTTAACACCCATGTGGTCTATCATAATTTGTACAATGAAAAGGTGGGACATAAAGCAAAGTTTAATATGGACGACATAGTCAGAATTAGCAAATCCAAAGGACTATTTGAAAAGGGATATCTTCCAAACTGGTCAGAAGGAATTGTTCAAAATTGTGAAAATCAGCTCAAATCTGTCACCGGCTATATTTACCATTTAATTGATTTCTAGGGAGAAGACATTCAAGGAAGATTTTATGAACAGGAGTTACAAGTTGTCAAGGAACCCGATAGCTATTGGGTTGAGAAAGTAATAAAAACTAGAAAACGTGGAGGGAAGAACCCTTACTACGTCAAGTGGTTAGGATATCCAGACAAATTTAATAATTGGATCAGTGAAAACGATGGATTTTTACCTGCAACTACTTATTAACACTGGTGACTTTGAGAGTAATAGTCTAGCTCATTACAGAGTAAG
>JASAND010029382.1:0-33095 GCA_030248195.1 Trissonchulus latispiculum | reverse complement strand
TTTTTTGGCATTAGCAATGGCTGAAAATGCTAGTTTTGGCATAAAAATAGAAAAAATTTGGGGCGGGGGGTTTAGCGGTTTGGGGGAGGTCTAAAAAGGGTACCCGGCCCCCAAAATTTCGGGAGAGGGGGCCTCCAACCCAAATCCTCCGTTACACTTATGCCTGTGCATGTTTTGCACAGAGGGGACTCGGCTGATAATTTCCAAACTGTGGATTTAAATTTAACATATTTCAATTTTTAAATATTTGTGGAACCTCTGGATGTTTTCCAGTTTACTTCAATAACAGGAGGGCGGCACTTATAAAGATGGGGGGGGCAAAAATTTTATGGTTCCAAATAATTTTTTGCCTCTGTTTCGGATGAGAAGGTGCCACTAGAATAAATCGAGGTCGCTGATTTCAAAAATCAAATCGAGAGATCTATCCGATCAATCACTCAATCAGTAGAGTCGATCGATCAGAATCGATCAAAAAAATTTTGCCTCCGATTTTCGCGAAAAGTCGCCTATAGGGAAATTCGGGGGCACTGGATTCTGATCCGAATCTGCAGTCGAAATTTTGACCAGCGCTGCCAAATTCGACTTAGAGACGATTTCAGAAAAAATCGATGAAAATCGATTTTTGCGGGCGCAGGATCGATTTTCATTAAATTTCGACCGCAGATTCGGAATCAGCATCCCTCGAATTACCCTACAGGCGACTTTTCGCGAAAATCTGAGACAAAAATTTTTTGATCGATAGATTCTACTGATGGATCGATTGATCGGACCGATCTCTCGATTCGATTTTTGAAATCAGCGACCTCGACAGTGGCGGCGCCAGGAGGGAGGGGGGAAAGTCAAAAAACCTGGGAGGGAGGGGGGAAAGTCAAAAAACCTGGGAAGGAAGGGGGGAAAGTCAAAAAACCTGGGAGGGGAGGGGGTAAAGTTGGTCGATTCTATACGATACGAGTCGAATCGGTACACCCCCAGTCATAGGTAAAATGGAGATTTAGGGGCATAGGTGTAATTTCGGTTTACTTCCCCCTGCCATTTTTCCAACCCCCCCAGACATTTTTGGGGGCCCCGGGCCCCCTCCTGGTAGTCGTGCCGAGGGCGCGAAAATTGGCCAAAATTTGGGTATATATTTCATGGTAAATTTTGCAAATTTTTTCAAAAAAGTGCAAATGTTTGGTTTAACGTGTTTATTATCGCCAGAAATATACGTTTATAACGGTTTTATGGACTTCTAGACTCAATATTGACCTTATTATCATAAGTGTTTTACAGTTTACCCCCCTGTGAGACCACCCCCACGCAGGGGCCAGATCCCCCACCCCCCATACCCGACCTCGACTACTCCCCTCCCCAAGCCGAGCTCAGACCCCCCTCCCCCTAAAATGGGGTCCAAACAAGACAAAATGCTACATTTTTGCAAAACATTTTGCAATTTTTCAAACATTTTCTGAAAAAATTGTCTAGAAACAGTTAAAAACGCTAAAAAATACGTAGGTTTTAAAACGCAATATGAGTAGTTTATTTATTAGATTTTGTCGAAAATAGTAGATTTTATGTCCAAAAAGGGCCATTTTTAGCTGAAAAAATTTGGGTACAGGGGTATATACAGTTTTTTGAAAATTTCCGATTTTTGAAACCCCCCCCCCCAGCCAAATTTGGACTTTTTACTCCCCCCCCCAACCCAAACAGGCGGTACACCTATGCTTATTCTGGACTCAGAAACATGTTGGCAATCAAATTTTCGAGTCTAAAAACACTGTCTAATGTTAAAATTACATAATGATTTCAATTTTTAGGCATTAGCAATGGCTGAAAATGCGATTTCTGGCATAATAAAAATAAAAAATTTTGGGGGGGGGGGAAGTTCGGGGGGGTCATGGGCACTAGCGTAGTTAGGGGGGGGGGGGGGGGGCGACCGCCCCTCCCTAAATTTTTTCCAAAAAGCGTCCGCGCGCAGCGCAGACGCCAAAAATGCAATAAAAAATTTTCAGAGGGGGTAGGTACCCCCTCGAAAAAGTCGACCGCCCCCCCCCCGAAATTTTTTCGTACCTACGCTACTGGTCATGGGGGGGTGCAAAAATGCAAAATTTTCTGTAATTTAGCCCTTCTTTCATCAAAATAAGGCTTGTTCTTAACGTTTTAGGTGTTTTTGCACCGTTTTAAAGCGATTTTACGTCAAAATTTTAGAAAAATTTTTCAAAAAATGACCATTTTTCGACCAAATTTAGCTAACTTTTTGGGTCCAAAAATCGTTGGGGGGGGTTCGGGGGGGGGTAGCCAAAAGTTGGGGGAGGGTAAGTCAAAAAATCTGGGGGGGGGGTAAATTTGGTCAAAAATTTTGGGGGTGGGGGATTACCCCCCCCCCCAACCCCCCCCCCCCCCCCCCCCCCCCAACCCCCCCCCACCCCCCAAAGGAAACTATGTCGACAACCAAATTTCCGAAGTTTGCCCCCTCAACCAAAATTTCCGGTGAAACTATGGGATGGTAGATTTGAGGGAGGTCTAAAAAGGGGCCCCCCGCCCCTCAACTCAAGTCACCGTTACATCTATGTTATGGTCCCCTGCCACCGTTCACGTTCAAAATATCCTGACCATAGGTGTAACGGAGATTTGGGGTGGGGGAGGCTCCCCCCCCCCAACATTTTCTGGGGGGGGGGCCCCCTCTGGCGACCCCCCCAACCCCCCCCCACCCCCCTCCCCCCCCCCCCCCCCCAAAAAAATTTTTCATTTTTTATGCCAAAAATCGCATTTTCAGCCGTTTCTAATGATAAAAAACATCTAACCATAAAGTAATTTTAACATTAGACAGTGGTTTTAAACTCAAAAACTTGATTGCCAACATGTTTCCAAGTCCAAAATAAGGACAATATTGAGTCATAAGATCCATAATACAGTTAAAAACGTGTACTTCTCATAATAATAAACAGTTTAAGCCAAAAATTTGGACATTTTTGAAAATTTTTTCAAAATTTACCCTAAAAATACCCAATTTTAGGCCATTTTTCGCGCCTTCGGCGCGACTACCCCCCCCCCCCCCCGGTGGGGGCGGCCGTCCCCCCCCAAAAAGTTTTGGGGGAGGGTTGAAAAAAGGCTTGGGGGGGGCAACCCCCCCCCAACCCCCCCCCCCCCCCCACCTTACACCTATGATCCTGACCCCCAACACATCCCTCAACCCAATTTTTTTATGGTTTCAGCCAACAATTAGCCAGGTTTCACATAAATCTAATTTTTCAAAAATATATTAAAAACGTCCAAGAATGCCCAAAACGATGAAACGTAGGTAATGAAAAATTGTAAGGTGGTGGTTTCGTTTTGTGTAAATTTGGGCCTATAAGCTTCAATTCTTTATGAAAGTAGATGAAACTTTCCAAATATGTTATTTTGGTGCTCTTTAACATTCCAGTCCCGCATTTTTAGGTGAAAAGATAAGAAAATTTTGGTTTTTGGCAATATACTCTCAGTAGATAGTAGATAGATCAGCTTGGTTGCTATGGATGGATAGAGGTAGTGTTGTTTCAGTAGCCCATTTTAGTTTCAGTTTCAGTTTCAGTTTCAGTCGACAACCTAAGTTAATTTCAGTTTCAGTTTCAGTTTCAGTCAGATACCAAAAATAATTTCAGTTTCAGTTTCAGTTTCAGTCGTCATCCCAAAATAATTTCAGTTTTAGTTTCAGTTTCAGTCGCCCGTCCAAATTAATTTCAGTTTCAGTTTCAGTTTCAGTCGGTGACGCATAATAGTTTCAGTTTCAGTCGGTGATGCCAAACAGTTTCAATTTCAGTCCTCGTTTTAGAATAGTTCCAGTTTTAGTCCGGCTTTTTCAGTTGAAGTCATCAGCAAAAAGAGAAATTTTAGTTTCCGCATATTTGGAATTTAAAACTGCTGAACCTGCAGTTTTATTTCATATCACAGCTTCTATGTCAGTTCTGAGTAAAACAGGTTTAGCTAATATATTGTACTTGCAATCCCTTGGCTAAACAATTATTTTCTTTGTGAAGACAAAAAAATAAAGATTGAATTAAGTTTAGTTGGTTGTTTCATTGACTTTCTCATTAACTAAGTACCTATACCAGCTTGGTTATTTGCTTAAGTAAAGCATCTCTCCAAAATGTAAAGCTGTTGAGAATCTAAAGCTTCATTGCTGCAATTCGGTGCTTAGCCTTTGGGCCGTAGACCTTAGAGGTGCCACATCAACAACTTGTGTTTTAAAAAATATATAAAGCAATTGCGGCTTGTTTAACATAACTTTGGTTTTTGTTAGTTCATTATGTTGACAGTAAAATTATCTAAACGTAATACTGCTATGATCATACGAGAGGCTAAAACGTAACACATTCATTCAATTCTTTCGCAAGTAAAACTTGATTATGGGATATCTGAATAACATTTTACAAAGAACTTAACCATACGCAGAGACTGAAATGGTCTTGCACGCAGAGACTGGAAATGGAGTTTCAGTTCCAGCATGAACTGAAACTAGTTTAAGCTCCAGCTAAAAGAAAAACTTCAGATTTATACTGGGAGGCTGAAACTGTTTCAGATTTTCTAGTTTCAGTTTCAGTTTCAGTTTCAGTTCTAGAATTATGGTAGTTTCAGTTTCAGTTTCAGTTTCAGTCGGATACCAAAAATAATTTCAGTTTCAGTTTCAGTTTCAGTCTGCTAGTTAAAATGGTTTCAGTTTCAGTTTCAGTTTCAGTCCGTTTTCCAAAAAAGTGTCAGTTTCAGTTTCAGTTTCAGTGACTGAAACTGAAACATGTAGAGACTGAAACCTAGTTTCAGTTTCAGTTTCAGCGACTGAAACATCACTAGATAGAGGGTACAAAAACGAGCATTTTTGCTTTTACAACCTTCGAGCTATCTCTAGTGGTTAAGTCAGTATAAGCCAAAAACGAATTTTTGGGTCAAAAAACGGCCATTTTGGAGGAAAGTAGTTTTTTCCAAATTACTGCCAAATTGTACGGACAATTTTTGTTTGTTTACACTCAATCGATCCGGGGTCTAATTGCCCATTTTATCAATGTCTGTTAGCTGGCATTCATTGCTTTAAGCTGGAGATTTGTATGAAAAAACCAATTCGGCAAATCTGTGATTATTTTGTTTTGAACATCGATTTCTCAAAAACTACAAAATGGATTTGCCTGATTTTTGGTTGGATGAAAATTCACCCTATTTCGGATGGCCATTTTTCTTGGTTTGAGCTAAAACATCTACAGTTGCGAGAAAACTGAATACAAAGTTACCAAATTTCATGTCACCGCACATTTGACGGATTATATGTAGTATTGAGGCTTGTTGAGCAAAATCCAAGAAAACAACCCTCGGCCCATAGGTCCTTCATATCATGGCACAAGAAAAAATTTTGGCCGATTCTACAGTTTTGAGAAATCGATGTTCAATATTTTTTGTCTGTATTCAGCCTATCAGATGTCAGTATGCCAGAACATTGTTGCTGTTTGTGTGATAATTTTGCTAGTTTCGTAAGCTCATGGGAATGTACAGGTTATAAGCTTTAAAATGGTATATAAAGCTCTTTTCAACTCCCAAAATTGCGAAAGTTATAGCATTTCAAAGAATCACCACAAAAGCACTGCACAAAAGGATACCACCACCTTAAAGTGGTAGTACCACTACCGAGATTTTCTATGTAGTTTTTCCATGGATGAAGCAATCTTGACAAAACATTGGACAAAGCAAAACTGGTTGGCAAACTATCTTTGCGCAAAATCGTGGTGTCAGAGAGTGCATAATTGGCTAGCTACCATCGTGGCTTTGCGCATGCGCAAATAGTCAAAATTTCTTCTAAGTTTCGTATATTAAATTTTACTGAACTACGTGAGAGAGCGCAAAAAGCGCTTTAAAATGATGTGCATATCTCCTCAGTACGTGGTTTCTATCAAAAGTTACAAGCGGTTGAAGTGAATAGCTGATATATAGCTGATATAGCTGAATTACGTTGACCGTTTGCACACATAATGTAAAGTAAAAACAGTATATCCGAAAATTAAATCTATTGGGTTTTAACGGTTCTTTTTGCGTTATTTATGTGCATTATTTAAAAGAAAGCACTTTGCAGCTGCTTGAAAGCATTGGAAATTTCGAAAACCAACGCAAACAATGAAAAATTACAGAATCTTAGTTTTTGATTTTCTCGTCACTCCTTCAGTCAAAACGGACCAAATTTTGCAAATATGTTTTGCATCAGCATACGCTCTTCCAGTTTTTGGAAAAACGCAATATTAAGCAAGATATAAAATTTACAAATTTTCAAAACACGCTAAAAAACGGAAAACTCACTTTTACGAAAAACTAAAAAAACAGCCTGAGCGTATATGTAAATTTACCATATACTGAAAATCTCAAATGATTTCATAAAGGATTGAAGGAGATATTTAAATTTAAAGCTTTTAATACATTTCCTATTGTGTAGACAGCAAGCCAGCCCCAGCAGCGTCGTAGATCAGCTCAACTGATGCAAAACATGATAAAGAACAAATTTGCCAAATTTCAAGCTGATTCATTAAGTATTTAGTTCACAGCATCTGTTCAAAGTCCACCCCGGTAGTGGTACTACCACCTTAAGGTGCTGGTTTCCTTTCGGGTATTTTTCACACATGCGGCCTTAATCTTTTACGTAAATCACTAAAACTTACAAAAAACCTATATCCGCGCTCTTAAACATTCTGGGACCAGTCCCGCATTTTTTGGCCAAAAGATAAGAAAGTTTTGGTTTTTGGCCTTAGGCTCTCAGTAGGTTGCCAGGATTCGAGATTGGTTGTTAAAGCTGGAAAGAGGACACGAAAATGAACATTTTTGATTTTACAACTTTTGAGCTATCTCATGTGGTTAAGTCAGTACAAGCAAAAACTGTTTTGAGGGTCAAAAAATGGTCATTTTTGAGGAAACCAGTTTCTTCAAAATTACTGCCACATATTAAGGACAAAATTGGCTTTACTCAATCGATACAGCGTCTAAATGCACATTTTATAGTGTTGTGCATTGGCCGGTGCGGCCAATGGCTGGCCAATGGCCGGCCATTGGCCGGCCAAGCCATTGGCCGTTGGCCGAGAAAATCTCGGCCAGTTGGCTTGGCCGGCCATTGGCCGTTGGCCGGCCAACGGCCTAATGGCCAACGGCCAATTGGCTGGCCGTTGGCCGTTGGCCGATGGCCGGCCAATGGCTGGTGGCCGGCCAACGGCCAACGGCCATTGGCCAATTGGCTGGCCGTTGGCCGTTGGCTGGCCAATGGCCGAGTGCTGGCCAAGCTCAAATTTACTGATCTTGTGAGTTAACTGAGTTGAAAAATTTAATTTTGCTGCATAATATCGTAAACATGTTGCTGTATAAACGTTACATTAGATACAGTACCACAGATTTTCACTATGATGTTGACAATTTTGATCGTTATTAGCGTTATTTTACAATTAAATTTGCTAATTGCATGCAAATTTTAAGTGTGCTAACAACGTGGCGGTGAACGTCTCATCACTTTATTGCGGTCCTCCAGCAAAATTAAAACAGAGTTATAGCTTGTTGGAGCTAAATGTTTGGAAAAACCATTTTACAAATATCGTAAATTGTAAATTGTACTATTGAAATGAAGTTTAATTAAGTTGACGCCTAATTAAGCACGGTAGACGAATAAAAATAGTAAATTCCAGCTCGCCAACGTTGACAAATAGCTAAAGAACGGCCAATAGCTTACGGCCAAGAAACAGCCAACGGCCAACGAGCGGCCAACGGCCAACCAGTTGGCCGTTGGCCATTGGTCGTTGGCCGGCCAACGGCCATTGGCCGGCCATCGGCCAACGGCCAACGGCCAGCCAATTGGCCGTTGGCCATTGGCCGGTGGCCGGCCAACGGCCAATGGCCGGCCAACGGCCAACGGCCAATTGGCCGGCCAACTTCAAACTCCGGCCAAGCCAAGCCAAGCCAACCATGGAAATTTTCGGCCAATCCCAACACTAACATTTTATGAATCCCTATAAGCCGAACTTTATTGCTTTAAGCTAGAGAAACCGAAAAACCGTGGCGAAACTGCGATTATTTTGTTTCGAACATCGATTTCTCAAAACCTACTCGACAGATTCCGGAGATTTTTGGCAGAATCGAAATTCGTACTTGTGCGGAGGGACGTTTTTCTTGGTTTGAGCTAAAACAACTCCAGTTGCTAGAAAACTGAACGAAATTTTGTGTCGCCGCACATTTGCCGGATTTTCTGGAGTATTCAGGCTTGTTGAGCCAAATCCAAAAAAACGGCCCTCGGCCCATTATGTCCTATGTATGATAGCCCAAGAAAAACTGTTGGCCGATTCCTCAGTTTAGAGAAATCGATGTTCAAAAATGCTTGGTCTATATTCATCCTGTAAGATGTCAGCACGTCTGAAAATTTCTGCTATTTTTTGGCTGATTTTGCCAGTTTCTTAAGCCCATGTAAATCTACAGATAATAAGCTTTAGAACGATGTATAACGCTCTTTCCAACTCCTAAGATTGCAACGGTTGTAATGTTTCAAAAAATTACTCCAAAAGTACTGCACAAATATGGATACCACCCACCACCTTAAGGTGGTGATTCCTTTTGGGTACATATTGTTGGTTGGCGGCGTAGATCAAGATGAAATTTGACGACACTTTCCGAACTAAGTTGTTTTAGCGTTCGAACACCCGCCGCGCAATCCCGATTCAAAAATTTGAGATTTCCGGTCAGGGCGGTTTTTCCCAATTTCTGAAAGCTTGGCAGTACCTATACAATCATGGCTATATTTATTCCAAAGAGCTCGTCGAGCTCTACATGTTTGCTTTCGAAGCGACTTTCTAGCTTTTCTCTATCGTGAGATATAGCCAATTGTCTTATTTTGGCGTCGAAAACTTGGCATTTTTGCAGAAATCAAATAATCGATTATTTCTTGAGCTACACAAGCCGTTTGATTTGAATTTGATTTGAAGATTTGAAGGTCTCCCGTAGGCAAATTATCCGACGCATGATCGTCCTCCAACCGCTATCCCGTAGGCTGTTATCATAAAAAATGTAGATTTTGCAAATCACGACCAATTTTTTTAAAGATTGTGGAGTATTCACCATGCAATCTGGAGGGCTGCTACTTAGCAGATGTGTTCTGCACAAATATACCCAGGAACGTTTTTCAGTTGCCCCGATTGCTGCTTTCTAGCTAAAGTAATCGCCTGACAAATTTGGAAAAAGTATGCAAAATACAGGTTACGCACACTTTTCAGCTTATTTCTCTATAACGAAGAGCGATTTCACAATAAATAAAAAATCGTCCCCAGCTATTTGTTGGAGGTATCGAATGATCTAACCTTTGTCTCGCGAAAAGATTTACTTGAGTCTGCAAAAAATCTGGAAAATTGTACTTATTCTAAAATGTGTTTAAAATATTTTAGAAAAGCAACATTAGTTTCATCGTATGCATTAAAAAGAGAAAATGTCAAGCTGTATTTTGATATAAAAATGGCTTCTTAACTCCAAGTAATGAATGAGTAATAATAGTGCAAACTTTATGCGACCAAAGGGAATCACCACCTTAAAATAATAATAAACCAAAAAGTCTTGTATTTTGGGCATTTACAAAACTCGAATACTGGTGTACACTCTGCACTACCTTACATTTAAAGTGGTGGCTGTTGTTGTTGTTGCCCTCCCGGTACCCGCGTTCAGTTCCAAGACTCCAGGCCCATCGCTCAAGCGACCTCGATGGGATTGGTCCAAAAGACCTTCAGCAGTGAGGTCGCCAGGATAGGCTGGGCAGTTGTAAAAATGGTAAGTGTCATGGGGGTGGTGCCGCAGTTTGGGCTTCCATACGCTGTGCCCGGGTCAAGTCGATTCCGGTAAGAATTTAACAGTCTGCAGTGGTCAGATCTCAGTTGAGCCAGAGTAGTTCGGGTACCTCTGGGCACGGCCATTTCTTATTTGTCGATCTGTGGTGGAGGTCGTCTCAGAACTTATTGCCCAAATTGGTGATGGACTCCCTGTAACACTAACACAGTCATCGGTCCGTTGCATAAAAGTGATTAGCTGGATTAGTAATTAGTGATTACTTGATTATTGTAGCAGTTCTCGAGGATAAACTATGCTACGCATGAGCTGCGACGATAATTTATTGTCATTTTAAGGCGATTTGAGCGTTCTAATGAAATCAATAGTCTAAATTAAGTTACAACATAAATTGTAGTGGTGGCAGCGTAAAAAGTAAAGAAACTACGATTGACTTCGACGTATTCCTTTGACTCAATGAGTCAGCAAGGATAATTTAAATACTTTCTGTTTTTTTGGATAAAGCTCTTCAACAGCTAATATATGGTACCAAGACCTCCAAACACGGTGGACTGCAGCAAAGGTTTTCTTCGAAAAACTGCTAGACTAATCAACTAATCACTTTTATGCAACGGGCCCCTGACGGTGTTACTGTGGAGCCATTTTTGCACATCTTTGGCGTCAGAGTTCAGGCCAAGAGCACCGCCGGCAGCCGCGAGCAGCTGTGAGTGGCTGTGAAAAGGATAACGCATCATGTCCCGAGGGGCGGGGGGGTTCCTGGGTGAGAGCGTGGCAGGGATGGCTCAGTTTTCTGTAATACGCAGCAAACAGGGTTGATAAGAGGCGGTTGTTATCTTCAATGGGAAGCATGCAGTGTTCCTGATGGCGGTGCTCAGGGACATTCCTGTCGCAGCAGATGGCGATACGAAAGGCCGCGTTTTGGACTACCTGGATGCTTTTAAGACTAGACGGAGAGGCCTGAATAGACCAGGGGCAGCGTAGTTGATCATGGGTTGATCATCATCATCATCATCATCATCAGTTGATCATGTTGATTATCATCATAGATCATGGGGCAGCTTAGTTGATCATTGACCTTCCAATAGCTGTGATGAGCAGCGTTTCCTTATCTTGGCTCCAGGATGATCCAGCTAGAGCCTTGAGTATTGAATTGCGCTGCTTCACCTGTGTCGCAATGTAATGGCAATATGGAGAAATGGTATAATCGTGTCGAAAGTCGCAACAAGAATCTTGGGCCTTGTTCCAGAGGGAACGTATCATTTGAGATCCTGTCCTCGGGATGTAGGATTGCCTGTTTAGTATGGGGTGGGACGAGAGTGATTGTGGATTTGGTGGCGGAAATAAGTTTTCAGTTGAGAAAATGTTGGCCAGTAGCAGTAATCCAGTCCACGACTGGCTGGATGAGAGGGCCGGTGCTGAAAACGGTCACATCGTCAGTATGGGGACCTCTAGGGGGTGTGGGCAGTCCCGACAGGTAGAAATGGAACAGGATGGGTGAGATTATGCTTCCGTGGGGTACCCTACAGCGAACTATCCTGGCGCGTGACCTTACATCACGGAAGATGGTTATTGTCTGACAACGTCTGAGATAGCAGCGGAGCCAACGAGTGATATAGTTGGGGAGCGCAGAGTGGAGAAGGTTCATAATTAGAATGGCAATGTTTACGCCGTCGACGGCCGTGGACAAGGGTTCACTGTGCAGGGTGCAGAGCACAGTACGACCGGGCGGTTTTCTTTGGCTGAAGCCAGCGCTTATTTGAGAGACCAGTATTGCGAGAGCGCTGGCGGTGGAATGATTGGATATATATCGGTGCTGATGAGAAGCCGCTGAATGATGTGGAAGGAGGAATAGGCGGGATGACGGGCATGGTAGCACCTGGAAAAACAATATCTGGCTGAAGGGAAACAGGGCGGAATGGCTGGCCACTGTAGCCTGCAGCAGAAACAACTGGTGCGGAAGACGAAGAACAGTAGTTTCTACGGGTGATCGCATTGTCTTAGGAGGGAGGCGAAGAGACAAGGTGGAAAGATTCACCATTGTCCTCAGGTCGATCGACCGTAACGCAAGAAATGGTTTTGTTGAGAACATCAGGTTCACTATTAGCGTCAGTCGACAACGACAACGGGGCATCACTTACAGGCGGTACACCACTAGCACTAGCCGGAAGAGTCACGGATGTAACCGCAGTCGAAGTAGTCACCTGTGGGCTAAGTGTCCGTTGATTCTTCGTTGTCGAGGGCACTCCTCCGCTGTCGGGCTACTGTCAGATTCCTTGCTGACGGGATGCGTTGTCGTCAAGGGCTTCTGGATATTGTGAGGCCTCGCTATCATCGATTAGTTCGCAGGTTGGCTCAATCAATACGTCCTGGTCAGAATCCAAACGATTCCAGAACGGGCAGATTTGAAGGCAAGGAGGATCCCCGTTAGGTCTTGATCCAGCGGCATAAGGCAATTTCCGATAGGCAACCTCCCTTGCACAGAATCTAAGATCGGTAAGGAACTCCGAGATGTGTCGCAGTAGCAGTCTCGTCCCCTGTTGATTCAAGTGAAGTTGGTCATCATAGAGTCTGCGATTGAGAGCGTGATGAACAGGCCCATCACTTTCGTTTTCAACAGGAAAAGACGAGGTGGTACAGAGATGTAGTTGATACCAGTTCTGGCACAGGCTGCAGAAATGAAGAAATCCCATCCCTGCAGGCTTGTTCGATCTTAAACAACATTTTGGGGTAAGGTTGAAAGCGAAGTGATGCATTCGTAACGATTTTCCAGGGCTGAACACAACTGGTCGAATACATTCTGCCAGCTGGTAGAGGGACACTGCGTTGACGACCAGCGATACGATAAAATCGACACTTCCATCGACGTGATGTATTCAGCCAGACTCTGCATAGTCCCTGAAGACTGGCAAATGACATCACCAGCCTCAATCTCCTTGAGATGGCGGAATTGAGAATCTGATACCACGAGAAACGTCATCGGTTGAAAATGGTCAACATCGACCCGAAGCCAAGAATTGTAAAATGAATAACAGAGCGAAATTAGAGAAGGCTAGAATTGGAGACGACATCAGGGCCTTTTTTAGTGTAGGAGTGCTTCATCACATGCTGTACTCCAAGAAAACGGAACTGACGTCTTTAGTAAGTTAGTTAATGGCACCACAATTTTGCAAAATTGCGGACAAACCGCCTGTAGTAGGACGCTAGGCCTAGAAATCTCCGAACTTGTTTCACGCAGGTTGGAACAATGTTGTTTTCGATAGCCTTAACCTTCTCAGGGCCTACGTGGATCCCTTGTTTTGAAACAATGTGTCCTTTAGATACTTTATCATCGATTTTGCGAAGTGGCATTTCCTAGCTTTCAATTTTAGATTGTGCTGCCTAAGTCGTGACAGAACTGCTTCTATATCCTTCAAATGTTGGTCAACGTTAGAGCTGTAAATTACTATGTCGTCCAAGTAGCATGTACAAATTTTGTGATTTAGACCCGTTAGGATTAACTATTAAACCAATTTTTAAAAGGTGGCTGGAGCATTTACAAGTCCGAATGGCATAACCTGAAATTCATATAGCCCTGTAGATGGCTATGAAGGCCATTTCGGCATCTTCTTTTGTCATTCGAAAATGCCAATACCCCGAGCACAGATCAAGAGTTGAAAAAACAGCTGCGTTACTAAGGCTTCTAGGACCTCGTCAATGCGTGGCAAGGGGAAGGTGTCCTTCTTAGTCACAATATTCAAGCCTCTATAATCGACACAAAACCTGTCACTGCCGTCGGACATTTTGACGAGCACTATTGGACTTGCTCATGGCGACTTGCTTATCATAATGACTCCCCGTTTCTCCGTTTCATGTATATGACTTTGTACAACATCCCGTTGCTTATACGGTATCCGATAAGCCCTTTGCTTGATCGACATTGCATCTGCTGTCTTATCTTGTGAGTAACAGTTTCTGTCTGGGTTAAATCCCAGTCATCTTTGGCAAATACATCACCGGTTCTCCGGAGTGCCTTTAAAAGATTCTTTCTCAGCTTCGGAAAGAGCTGACTTTGACAAGTTTAACTGCCTTAAGAGGTGCAATGGATATTGCCTCTTCGCATCTGTCTTTGCAATGGTCAAGACCTTAAATAGTTCGAAGTATTCAATAGTGGCCACCTTGCTTCCTTTGTATAACTGTTGTAAAGGTTTGAATAATGTCGATGAACAAATAATTTTAAATAAACGGAAGATTTGCAAGGTCCGAGTGTGTGCATGTCCATTCGTCTGGTCCGCTTACCGTAAACCAACTGTGGAACGCGCCGGTAATCCAATAGGTACCGCGAGTTTATTTTTTTATACGCTTGACAAAAACTAGCAAAATAACAAAAATATAGAATTTTACATACTCATGACAAGAATAAATTTCCAATAACAAACAGATGACAAACCTGTACACGGGGGGTACACCACAACAAAAGAGAAATAAGGGGAATCCAGAGACAAGAGGGGAGTCGAATCACCCAGCCAAACCTAGAACAGGTCCCCAAACGAAAATAGGCGAGAGAGAGATGAACGAAAATCCGACCACTCGATAGGGGGAAAATTGATAACACTGACTGAAATTGAGCGCTCAGACTAGATTGTGAAGATTAGCTATAGGACCGAGGTCCCTACACAAGAGTACAATTTTGATTTATTGTTTGTGAAGATAACATTACATTTTAAATAATTTTAGATGAAAATCAAGCGAACTATTAGAGAATACTTCACAGTTTACCCCCTCTTTTGAAACGCAAGCTCTCGCCACTGCGTCCAGGCGGAATTAGTACTAAATTAGGGTTAGCCTACGTAACTTAGGTACTAGTAAAGATAAAACATTGTTTTAGAAAACCAGCAGAATTAAAACTGTATCGTACTCGAGCCCCTGGCTTTTCCAAACTTTAGGGGTCTGTTTTCGAGACACGGGTAAAACTACTCCAGAACATACCGGGACAACACACAACATTGATAGAGTACATAACTCCACATAGACAAACAGAGATAACCCTTCAGCCGCGACGGGAGCACAGGGTCCAAAAAGGGAAGTAACCCGAGAAATTTTACAACAGAGAAGGGGAAACTTAGAAACGGAAAAGAACTATACATTACTATGAAGTTACTAGACAAATACCCGAAACTATACATTACTATGGAAAGAAATAGGAATTGAAACCCGCTAATTTACTAAACAGAAGATATATAGAGGTAGGTGCTCCGGGGGAGGTTACACCAACAAAATTTAAAAGAATTTATGAGAAATTGCCGAAAAACGTAGAAACTCCATAAGCAGGGTCGATCCAGGGAAACCTCCCCTGGAGTAAACATGTTACAGGAGCGCGGTGAGGATTCAGTAACCGAACCGTTATGCTGTTGTCTCTTGGCGTGGCTAGCAGTCTGCAATTTATATTATCAATTTTGATGGGTATAATGGGCGCTGGCGTTTTAACCTCACTCATATCGACGACATAAGCGTTGCAACTTGAGCTATCATCTGGTTCAGGCGATGCCAATGCTGGCAAAGCTGGCAGTTCGTACATTTTTAATTGGGCATTGATTGTCGAGAAATGGTGACGACCTGGCTCTTTTTTCCGTTTCCAGAGTCCGCTTAAAAATGTAGTACAAAATTAGAAACACTACTGGCCCTATCACAGCAAATACCGTCAACTTTACCAGCAATTGAATGGGTCCTTTTAGAAGTCCTTCCAGCAATTTGCCAGAGCCTTGCCCGATACATACAGCGGCGTCGTGTAAAACATTTCCTGATCCTTCGAATACACGCCCTACCTTCCACGACACTACTTATACCACTACCAATACCGTTTATAGCGTTGGAAATAGCTGTTGGGTCAACAGCCATTGAGTCAGTATAGTTGACTAGTGCAGCCAAGTTGGCTTAATTTCGTTCTAGTTGAATAGCATCGCAACACGGTTAGACTTGCGTCAACACCAATAAGGTTGTTATGGAATATTGCGGGGCTATCAAAAATCGTAAGGTTTCATTGTCCGTGCCAATTTAAAGTAACCGGGATTCCAGTTACAGGAGTCACCCCTTCGATTGTCTGCCAGATATGATTTTTCTCGTAAAGTCCCTTTATATGGTGACTACAGTTAATGTTATTTGCCGTAGAGCTAAGAGCTGTGGTGCCTGGGATCAGGCAATGCAACTGTTCGCATACCAATATTGGAATATGGTCATAGCACTCGCCATTAACTTTATAATTCCAGTATATATGGCCAGATCGAATATCTCTACACTTCCGAATCATTACTGCGTCACCAGCAAAAGTGGTGTGAATATCGCTTCTATTGAGGAGTACACGGGCACCTAGTGTTGGATCTATTCTAAGCAGTTGTTGTATCATCATTAACTGTTTCCGGGCCATGTAGCACAGAGTTAACCACAATCTATCGTAATTTTCCTTCTGGAGATCTAAAATTTTGTTGTATAGAAATTCTAACCTTGCATTGGTTGGATCATATTGGATTGATCGAAAAGAATTTGAATTTGAAAAGATTCGTTGGCGCTTTTGTCCAGCAGGTACTATATGGTCAAATCGAATCGCTTGGTCATGGCTGGCTCAAATTCTAAAACAATATTTATTGACATCGATCCTTTGTAACAAAAGAGATTATTTTTTCCTCTAAAATTTCAAGCCGTTCTGATTGTTCTGCCTGCCAATGTGGAAAGGACTCAGAATTGCCGAAATCGGTTAGTTCTGAACTACCGGCTTCGACGCAGTTTAAACGGTCCATTGTATTATCTTCACGCGTTGCCTGACGGAAGGATTGTCAATCACCCCAGTTTCGAAGATTCCAACCTCTCCGGGTACTGCGGGGGTATCTGCCACATTGACGCTTTATGTGGCCTGGCTTGCGACACGAATCGCAAATTGGTCTGTAAAGTGTAGTCTAATTGGCGCCCAGGATGGACCTCCCCGATTTACGGTTCGATTCCTGTCTGAATAATTTTGAAAAGTTTGGGGGGAGCCTCCCCCACCCAAAATCTCCGTTACACCTATGATGGGGACCCCCGAACATAGTTTCCCTGGAAATTTTGGTTGGGGGGGCAAACTTCGAAAATTTGGTGGTCGGGGGGGGGGTAACAAAAATTGGGGGGAGGGATAGTCAAAAAATCTGGGAGGGGGTAAAGTTGGGCGCAATTTTTGGGGGGGGAAACCCCCCAAACCCCCCCCCCTAGGGAAACTATGCCCCCGAACCTCGCCCCCCCCCAAATTCGGACCTCAGGCAATCCAAAATTTCAACCTTTTCCCTCAAACCAAGACTTGATTTATTCGGTGTAGGCTATTACACAGTTTTACAGCAATTTTAAGCCAAAATGTGTGCAATTTTTCAAAAAATGACCATATTTAAAAACATTTAGCTAACTTTTTGTCCCAGAAAGTGCTTGGGGTGTTCGGGGGGAGGGTAACCAAAAGTGGGGAGAGAAAGTAAAAAATCTGGGAGGGGGTAATTTTGGGGGGGAGTAACCAACCTCCCCCCTGGTGTTTTTAGTTTTTGGCCAAAAATGGGGGGAGAGTTGCGAAATTTGAAAATCTGGTGGGGGGGGGTCGAAAAAATTTGACAAAATTCACAGCATTCCAATAATAAATAGCAATTCATTCCCGAGCTCGAATTCGATTCAATACTTTGTTCCTGATACATAGAACTCTTTGCTGATTGCTCTTTGAGTGAGTTGCTCAAAATGCGAACTGACTATTAAAAAGCCTTAAGTTAGCTATCTTTCCACTATATTGACCGGTTATCAGCTGACTAAAGTTTTGAAATTTCGAAGTTAAATTATTAGTGTAGAACAGGAAGCAACAAGAAATAAATTGGTGGCTCAATCAGTATTCATTATGTATAATTTTCTAAGAAAGTCTCCAATCATGGATCAATCATGGGACTGATAAGTGACATTTAGCACTCCCATAATAATGTGCTTTTTACAAATAAACTAAAAGCGGCTCAATCATAATTTTGCTTGGCTCAATCACAGTTTGACCTAAGGAGTTTGGCTCAATCGGTTTTGGCGTTGGCTCATTCAGTGGGATTGAAATTGTTCGAGCCATTGAACGAAATTATCATGGAACCGCCGTGGAAATGATGTAAAGTTACAGGAGTTAATGTTTGCACTCTGGACAAATTTATATCGTTCAGAAGTGCAACTTGCGCTTTTAAGGCAGCAGTTTCCTGAGCGTATTGATTATGTGAAGCTAAAGCGTCCGCTCTGAGCTGCAAAATCTCTTGTTCATTTTTTGAACAACAACCCTTTGTATGGTTCTCTCTTCCCTTGAGGGGTCTTCAGTACTCATTACAAGTGGTACAAGATGTAAGCTTACCAAAACTGTGATCAATATACCAAAAAGAAAACAGTCAAATCGTGGCAAACTGTGGGAAAACAGTCACAATGACTGATCGAAAACAGCTAAACCTTGGCTTGAGCACACAGACAGAATCCAAATTTCTCTCTGGGTTCTTGGCATTCAACTGCCAAAACGTTTAGCAACAGGCACCAGCGCTGAGCAAAAGTCAAACAACAAAGCATTTCAGGCGCCACTTGTCAGGACCCTGCAGCCTACACAACTGAACTTTATTGAAATTCTAAGCCCAACTCAGAACTAGTAAAAACTACAATAAGCACAAAGTACGAAACTAGGCTAAGACACGTAGTCAAAACATATCTCTAGCTAACACCAGCAAAAGCAGGAGGGGAACTACTACAAAAATCAAGATTTCACGGAATACGTGACAACGGATGATTCCATTACAGATTCGCTGGTTTAGTTTCGGCAGCCCAGGGTCGGACGAATCGCCGACTCGAATTGAATATCTTGCTTTGATCAGATGTGCTACTTCTCATGGGATTCCTGGATACTGAAATTTTCTTCTGCCCGAAGGGATAGGATGTTTAGAGGCAGTGGCAAAGATTTCCCGAACACCAATTCCACATGGTACACGTTAGAGAGTGGGTCGGTGGTCACTAAGAAGCCTTCAGTTTCTGCCGTAAAACCTTCCCAGTTGGCTTTATGGATGTTGATGAATCTAGTCTTTGGCGCGGGCAGAGGAGATAAATCGCCACCAAGTAAAGTTTGGATGGGAAAATGATCCGATTAGAGAACCCTTTTAGTGCTCCACTCAGCTGTGGGATAGAGGCTACTGCTTGCCGAAGAGACGTCAGGTGAGGTATGGCGGCCATTGTGCGGTAGGCGGGTAGTAGTATCATCATTCAACGTGACAAAATTCGAGGTATCAATTTCCTGAAATAGTGCATCACCGCGGGGGTCAGTGATGCACGAGTGCCACAGTTCATCATGGGCGTTGAGATCACCATGAGAGCATCTAGGTTTGGTTAAATGGTGGCTTGGCATCCGGCTGGGCAACTGGAGTTCGTAGGGATGTAGATGTTGACGACATTCACCTCCGACTCTGAGAAATGGGTCTTGCTGACCAGAACTTCCGAGACTGCATCACCCTCTAGGGGAAGTAAGGAGGACGACACCGAGTCCCGGATGACGAAAGCGGCACCTCCGTCATTTGCGACGCGATCGTAGCGAGTAGGGAAAGTTTACGATCAACCAAACATTAAAATTTGAAATAACCAATTATAATAATGTTTTAAATTTTTCAACATCACATCAAATGTTCGTACTTTTTCTAACTTTTTAAAAGCAATCAACCAATCATTATTTCACATCTCAATACAAACAAAACTGTTTTCATCTTTTTAGTTTGGCAACTTAAAACTTTATTATGATTATAAACCATAATACAGTTTAAACTAAACTAGCTAAACTACCAAACTAAAACTAGTTAAAAACAGTTTTGTTTGCATTGACTGAGATTTGATTAGTTTGGTAACTTTAAAATTTATTATGATGATTATGATGATAAACTTTAGTGATTGTTTCAGAGTTTCAGTTTTTTTAAATCAACTGTTTATAGTCAGACAACTTCTTACAATCATTACACGATCAACCGAAGATTAAAGTTTGAAATAACCAATTATATATTTAAATGTTTTAAATTTTTCAACATTAGGTGAAAAGTTCGTACTTTTCCTACTTTTTTCTAACTTTTTACAATCAATTTTCCAATCATAATAAAGTTATCGGTTACCAAACTAAAACGATAAAAACAGTTTTGTTTGTATTCAGATGTGAAATAATGATTGGTTGATTGCTTGTAAAATGTTTGAAAAGTACAAACATTTGATCTGATGTTGAAAAATTTAAAATATTATTATAATTGGTTATTTCAAATTTTAATGTTTGGTTGATCGTAAAATGATTGTAAAAGGTTGTAAAAAATTGAAAATACAAAGGGTATTCTACAGAATTCCTCAAAATTTCAGGAAAACTGCTGAATAATTCAAGTTTAACCATAGTTCCACAGTTTTCCTGAACAAAATACGGAATATCAGGAAAATATCAGGAAAACTGTAGAATAAGTCAAGTTTCGCCGTAATGCTACAGTTTAACTGAAATGTTCAGGAATTCAGTAGAATTCCTGAAAATTTCAGTAATTCTGCAGAATTCCTGATTCTACAGTTTTACGGTAACATATATATATATTTATATATATATATATATATATATATATATATATATATATATATATATATATATATATATATATATATATCGGCTTCAATACGAGCATTTACAAATTTTATTTTGCTTTCATAACGTATATATAAATGGGCAATGCAAGATTGATAACTGGGCAGCTTCTGAAGTGCTCTAGAATAAATCCCGGAAGTGAAAAATTCTGAAAAGCAGCCAATTCCAGTTTTGGTTTTCCACTGGACTGATCCTCAATAACTCATCCCATCTTAACTAATCTTTTTAAACATTTGAATTGCTGAATTTTCCACGATTTCAAAAATTTAGTCAACTTTTTTGATTTCGTCAGTTACTATATATATATACATTTCCATTTTATTTATTTAATCTTTTCAGAAGTTTGCATAACGGATTTTTTTCCAATTTCAAAAAGTTCTTCAACTTCTGGGGGGCTCTTCCCCCAGGCCCCCTGTGTGCTTGTTGTGTCAATTATCCATGTTTTGCTTCGCTTACGGGATATAGTTGTTTTCCAATTGGCAAGTGAACTAATCTTTCCATACCAGGGTTTTTTGGTCGCCGAACTTTAGGCCAAATGGCCTCAAAGACTCAAATTTTTTAGGCCATCATCCAAAGTATTTATATATGCCATCCAAATTTTGTTAATTTCTAGGTTGTGCGTTATTGTACGCATTGTTAAAATTACAGTTATCGTCATATATTCACGCGTTATATATTCAAACATCGCTGTTTAACAACAAAAATCGCCATCGTCACTGTTTAACACACTAGAAAAACTACGTTTTTACCTTAAAATTGCAAAAATAGAACCTTGCTAGCATAGAAACAAATAGACAATGTAACTACCTGGCGGCTGGCGCAGCCCAGAAATACAAGGAAAAATGTATAAATTCGCGCCGACGGCGCGAAGAATTTTTCAGAAAATTGTTTTTACTTAAAAATCAATAAAATTTAACTGGGTTTTCGTCGAAAAATTTAGGCCAAATGGCCTCAACGGCCACAATTCTTTAGGCCATCGACCCATAAATTTAGGCCATGCCCTAAGCTATGGCTCTTGTAAAAATATTTTGTTCCTGGAAAAAAGTTCTACCTCTCCCCGGAAAAATTAGGTCACCCCCCGGAAAATTTTGGTTACCCCCCCCCCGCGGAAAAATTAGGTTACACCCCCGGAAAAATTTAATTACCTCCCACCCGGAAAAATTTGGTTACACCCCCCGAAAAAATTTTTCAGCGGTCCCCTCCTTTTCCTGGATCCGCCACTGTCGGGGTGGGGGGAACAAAATTGGGGAGGGACAGTTAAAAAAATCTGAGAGGGGGCATCGGTGTGTTGGGGTGGGGGGGGGGTTCCTGGGGGGGCCCCACCAAAATAACAAATTTGCGACACCCCCTCCCCAGATTTTCAGATTTTTGTTGGTCCCCCCTAATTTTTGGCCAAAAAGTGGCCAAAACTGGCATAAAATCGAAACACCTTCCGTCGGTATTCCCTCCCCCCCCAGATTTTTTAGATTTTTTGCCCAAGCCACACCTATGAGAGGGGTAAACAATAGTGGGGGAGGGAAAGTAAAAAAATCTGAGAGGGAGTACAGTTCATAGTTTCTTTTTGGGGGGGGGGGGTTGGCGGGGGGGGGGGGGGGTATATAATCATAGTTTCCCTGGAAATTTTGGTTGGGGGGGGGGGTAAACTTCGGAAATTTGGTGGTCGACCCCCGAAATGTGATGGGGAGTACCCCCCCGAACCCCCCCCCCAAAATTCGGACCTCAGAAAATTCAAAAAATGGCTAAAAAATGCAAAATTTTCTGTAATTTAGCCCTTTTTCATCAAAATAAGGCTTGTTCTTAACGTTTTAGGCGTTTTTGCACCGTTTTAAAGCGATTTTAGTCCAAAATTTTAGAAAAATTTTTCAAAAAATGACCATTTTTCGACCAAATTTAGCTAACTTTTTGGGTCCAAAAATCGTTGGGGGATCCGATTCGGGGTAGTGGCGGATCCAGGATTTTGAAAGGGGGATGCCCGCTGAAAAATTTTTTCGGGGGGGTGACCAAATTTTCCGGGCGGGGGGGGGGTAAAAATTTCTTTTTCCAGGAACAAAATATTATTACAAGAAAATCAAAATTGTGTATGGCAGGGGTAGTTCACTTTGAATTTTGCCAATTTGAAAACAACTATATCCCGTGAGTGAAGCAAAGCAATTGAGAATTTACACAGGTACACGGGGGGTCTGGGGGGCAGAGCCCCCCAGAAGTTGAAGAATTTTTTGAAATTGGAAAAAAATCCGACATGCAAACTTTTGAAAAGATTAAATAAATAAAATTGAGATATATATGTACATAGTAACTTACGCAATGAAAAACTTGCAATAAAATATATAGTATATATATACGAGGAATGGTGGCAATAGAGAGGACAAGTTACAAGGGCAAGAAAGGTAATGTGCAAGACGGGAATAATGGATGTGTAATGTAATGGTAATGTGCGGGGCCCCCCAGAAGTTGAAGAATTTTTTGAAATCGTGGAAAATTCAGCAATTCAAATCATAGGGGGGGGGGGGGGGGGGCACCCCAAGCCTTTTTTCAACCCTCCCCCAAAACTTTTTGGGGAGCCCCCCCCCTGGGGGCCCGCCGAATCCCTAAAAATTGGTTTTTTTAGGGTAAATTTTGAAAAATTTTTCAAAATGTCCAATTTTTTGGCTAAACTGTTTATTATTATGAGAAGTACACGTTTTTAACTGTATATGGATTTATGACTCATTTTCCTTATTGGTGGACAGTTGGCAACCAGTTTTGGTTTAAACCACTGTCTAGTTAAATCTTTTATTTTTTCCGCTGAGCGTTTGACAAAAAAGAATTTTTGGGGGGAGGGTTGGGGGGGCTTAAAAAGAACGAAAGATTAGTTAAGACTTAAGATGAGATGAGTTATTGAGTTGTATAATCGATCAGTGGAAAACCAAAACGGGAATTGGATGCTTTTCAGAATTTTTCATTTCAATTTATTCTAGAGCACTTTTAGAAACTGCCAATTATCAATCCTGCATTTCCCGTTTATACTTACAAAACAGGAAAGGAAACAAAATAGAAGACACTTTAAGAGACAGAAGTTCTGGCACAGAACTACGTATATATATACGTAATAAAGCAGCACAGAAGTATATATAAGTGCGCCGCAGGCGAAATTTTTTTAAAAATTTGTGAAATTTATTAAAATTATGCTTATTTTTACTCAAAATATGCATATCAACAGCTGAAAAATTTTTCTCGGGGGGGGGGGCCGGAAATTAAAAGGATGGGGCCCAAATCGCAAAGGGGGGGGGGGGTACCTTGAGAAATCGTTGGGGGAGGGGGTAGCCGAAAAGGGTGGGGGGGTCAGCCGTTTTGAGGGGGGTGGGGTCCGGAAAAATCGAATTTGGGGGGGGGTAAAAGTTTCTGGTCAAAAATTTAGAACAATGTCGCAAATTTGCTAAAAAAGCGTTATTTCCAACTAAAAATCAAAAATATTTCTTCATTTTTGCTCATTTATTCGAAAAAACTTGGATTTTTTGCAAAAATTTCGAATTTTTACTAATTTTGAGGCAAAATTTTCAAAATTTTGAGGGTGGGGTCTGGCAAATTTGGGTGGGTGGGGTCTGGGATTTGGCCATTTGGGGGTGGGGTCTGCCTCCAAAATTTCGCGGGTGGGGTCGGCACTTTTCCATTTGGGGGGCGGGGTTCCCCCCCCACCCCCCCCCCCAGGTACACCTATGCCCCAGGCCCCCTTGGATCCGCCACTGGTTCGGGGGGGAGTAGCCAAAAGTGGGGGGAGGGATAGTCCAAAAATCTGGGAGGGGGTAAATTTGGTCGAAATTTTGGGGGGGGGGCGATACCCCCCCCCCCCAACTCCCCCCTCCCCTAAGGAAACTATGTATATAATCCCCCAAAATTTTCGACCAACTTTATTTTACACATTTTACAACTTACAAAATTTTGGTTGGGGGGGCCAAACTTTGAAAATTTGGTGGTCGACCCCCGAAATGTGATGGGGAGTACCCCCCCCGAACCCCCCCCCCAAAATTCGGACCTCAGAAAATTCAAAACATGGCCTAAAAACGCAAAATTTTCTGTGCGTTAACGCTTTTTTGTCAAAACAAGGCCTGTTTTTATCGTTTTAGGCGTTTTTACACCGTTTTAAGCCGATTTTAAGCCAAAATTTGAGAAAAAATTTTCAAAAAATGACCATTTTTTAGCAAAATTTAGCTAACTATTTTGCCCCAAAAACGTGCTGGGGGGGGTAACCAAAAGTGGGGGAAGGGATTCAGTACAGCTCAAAAAAACTTTATTTTTTGCGAAGTTCGCCTTTTTTGAGAACTTCGCGAACTTCGTGACATTTTGCAAAATTTTGCGAACTTCGCGAAGAATTTTTCGCGATGTTTCGCGATGTTTTTTTATTTAGCTAATTGAGGGGTTGTAGCTGAGCTGGGCTTGGGCTGAGCTAATTGTAGTCAAAAATTCTGGGGGGGTAAAGTTGGTGGGGGGGCCCCCCCCCCCCCCCCTCCCCCCACATTTTCGGATTTTGGCTAGAACTTTTTTATTATAAGGGGTATCTGAGAACTTTATATACCATCGTACTTGGCGTACTTAGAACTTTCTTTTAAGCCTATTTGCACTTCACAATGTTGTACCGTTAGAGCGGTATAATGCAAAAAGTAGCGGGGGAAAAAAACCCAATGGGGGAAAAAACCCAAATGGGGAAAATAAACCCACCCCTCACAGGTCTTAAAATTGTTCTATCGCAATTCTGACACTTCCAGTGTAAAATTCAACCCTTTTTTAGTTAGTATGAACCAAAAAACCCGATCTAAGTAGCTTTTTTGAGATCTCATGTGCCGTTGAAAATGCTGCATCAACTGGCCAGGTTTCATAAAGTTTAACACATAAACATAGGGCAATTTTTGAAAAGTGCTAAAAATGATGTAATTTGATAAAACTTATTATTCTATCGTGTAGAGAATGGTTTTTACGTAGAATTGGCTGTTAAAATCTACAATTGTACTTGTATTGGGTCCTCCAGCAGCGAAATGGCACTTTTAAGGTTTTTAGCCCCTAGCTAGCCAGATAAGCAAAATTGTCCGAATACAGAGTGACGCAGCGTGCTCGATAGTACCGTGCTATAGTCTCTAATTGTTTCCGTGTTGAGTTGTTAAAAAATTTTTCAAAAAAATTTGGGTGGGTTTTTTCCCCCCAAAGTGGGTTTTTTTCCCCGCCACGTTTGGCAATGTGCCAGACTAACGGTACAGCGGATCGCTTTTTGGCTGTGTGCAAAAGAGTTGCCATCATTGCAGATATTTGCAAAACTTTTCCAACCCCACCCAGTCAAAAGTTACATCGGTCCAAACTTTTGCAAAATTTTGGCATGGTTGGACCAAAAAGTAGTTGTCATTTTCAAAATGTCATAAAATGAGCAGGAGTGAACCAAATGACTTGATCTTTGCATACATAGGTAAGAAAGAGTCGCGCTTCCTGCTGGTATGTTTTGGAGCTCTATCTCCAACCGATGACCCAGGAGGCGGGGGGGTTTTTTCCCCCCAAAAAGGGGGTGGGTTAAAATTGGCCCTATTTGGGTCCGGCGTTGCCAAAAATTGGGTGGTATTTTTAGGGTAAATTCTGCAAAAATTTTCAAAAAAGTCCAAATATTTGGCTTAAGGTGTTTATTATTGTGAGAAATATATACACGTTTTTAACGGTTTTATTGACTTTCTGGCTCAATATTGACCTTATTTTAGACTTAGAAACATGTTGTCAATCAAGATTTCGAGTTTAAAACCCCTGTCTAATGTCAAAATTACTTCATACTTGAATTGTTTTTTGGCATTAGCAATGGCTGAAAATGCGATTTTTGACATATAAATCGAAAATTTTTTGGGGGAGGTTTGGGGGGGGTCTGGGGGGGGGTCTAAAAAGGGCCCCCCCAAAATTCCGGGGGAGGGGGCCCCCCAACCCAAATCCCCGTTACACCTATGGTCTCGGGGCCGGGGCCAGGCCCCTGTGCATCTCTAGTTTCAGCTGTTTTTCGCGATTTTTCAGTGAATTCAGCGAATTTTAGCAGTTTCGCTACGTTTTGATAATTTTCTGAAAAATTTCGAATTTTGTGATAAAAATCTAATTTAAATATTATAAATTTAATAGCGAGGTTAAAAAATTTTTAAGGGGGAGTCGTAGGACCTCATCCAAATCTGAGACTTATCTATATTTAGGGATCGGATCCGGCTCCGGCTCCGGCCGGAACCCGACTCCCCCCCCCGCGGGTCCGGAGTTTCTGCCCAGCACCTAACACTGTTGTTCGTATTTAATTTATATTGAACTATATCGTCAAATTTTACTCCGTTTAAAATAAAAATGGCAATTTTCCAAAAAATTTCGCGCCATTGGCGCGGGTTTTTTAATTTCGATTTTATTTCTGACTGCGAAAGTAAGTTAGACACCCAGTCTGCGTTTAATTATGCGTTTATTTATACTTTATCAAGTTATTATTTATTTATACGTATCCTAAGAATTCTTTATAAGAATATCGTGAATTATTCTTTCTTTTCTATTTTTAATATCATTGTATATAACATTTGAATTCATTCATAGGTCCTTCTAACTGCTAACACAATGTATAAACATGGAATGTTTTAGTCATTTTTACTGATACATTAGAATTTCCTATGTATTAAAAGTGATTAGGGATTTTTTATATAGCAAATAAACAAAGCCATTTTAACAACCAACTGAATATACATTTCAAATTTAGCAATAGGGGTTTTATAACCATTTTTTGTAAGGGGGGTTTTGGCTTTCAGCCTAAAAGATTGACAATGAAAAAATCCGGCTCCGGTCGGAGGCAACCTGCCTCCAAATCCGGCTCCGAGACTTATCTCCGGCCGATACTACTATATATGTAAAAATTTGTTTCGAACCATGAAGGAGACAAAGGATAACTTTTTGTCCCCCCATATTTATAAGTGCTGGACCGTAAAAGAATTCCTAAAAACTACCCTCTGCAGGGGAGGGATCTATCCTTTTTTCGGTCGATGGGAGGCGCCCCTCCCACCGTCCGTCCATCCGAGAGACCTCTCCTCCCACCATAGTTTCACCGGAAATTAAAGTTGGGGGAGGGGTATGCTATGAAAATTTGGTGGTCGACCCGCGAAATGTAATGGGGTACGCCCTCCCCCCCCCTAAAATTGGGTCCAAACCAAGTGAAAAATGCAAATGAAAATTTTTGCAATTTCTGAAAATTTTTGAAAAAAAATTGGAAAAAATGGCTATAAACAGCTAAAGATGGTTATTTGTAGCAACTATATAAAAGGTAATGTACGCAATTATAAACCACAACCTGGGCTAATTAAGAATATTTTAGCACACATTTGTCAATTTTCAAGCCCTGTTTGCGCATACGCAAACGATTGACAGAAGCTTTTGAGTACGTTCGTTTAATGTACTACTGTACATCGAAAAAGGAGCAGTTAGCTAAACAAACTTGGGTACAGTTTAGGGGGGATCCTCCCCCCCCCCCCAAATTTCGGATTTTGGTGGGGCCCCCCGAGCCAAATTCGGACTTTCTACTCCCCCCAGCCCAAACAGGTGATACACCTAAGCCCCCCAAAAATTGGGACCTTAGAAAATCCAAAAAAAGGCCTAAAAATGCGAAATTTTTTGAATTTTACCGCTTTATCCATGAATACAATGCTTGTTTTGATAGTTTTAGGCGTTTATACCCTGTTTTAAAGCGATTTCAAGTCACAATTTGAGAAAAATTTTTTAAAAATGACCATGTTTGGGCTAAATTTAGCTAACATTTAGGCTCCAAAAAGCCGGGGGGGGTAGGGTGGGGGTAGCCGAAAGTTGGGGAGAGGGGATGTCGAAAATTCTTGGGGAGAAAGGGGGGCTAAAATTTTGGTGGGGAGTACCCCCCCAACTCCTCCCGCCTCCTGGTGAAACTATGTCTCTCACACCAGGAATTCTCCGTTACGCCCATGAGCCATCGCCAATCGCCATGTATATATGTAATTTGGCATATTTTATGCAGACAGCTCAGCTCTACTGGTTGCTGAATTGCGAATGTCGCCCGTAATAGATTCTGCAAAGGTGGGTTACTCCATTTATTATTAATATCAACTTTTCGTTTGTTTTCAAGCGATGCCGCACCCAGGGGGGGTACATGGGGTCTAGACCCCCCTTTTGGGGTGACAAAATGAAAAATATTTGCTTATATATTTTTACGGGAAAATGGCTGTTTTTACAAGTTTTCTTTTACTAATGATATACATAATATATACATAATATATACTTTTTGCAAGACATGACATGTAAACATCCAATGTATATATATACTCTTTTTTCCAAAAATGCAAAAATTCTTATACTTTCGGGAGGTGGGCTCGGTCCCCCAGACCCGCCGCTGCATTTGACCTTTGGACCCCCCCGTTTTCAAAATCCTGGCTGCAGGCCTGTCTGTTGTATCATAGGGGTCACGGTAGCGAGCGCTATAATATGAGTGAAAATGGTCGAATAACCGTGTAAAACAAGGCTGCGCAGATCCTGCGCAGATTATGTGCGCAAAAAATTGTACGTGTCGAGTTTGGTATGTTCCTGAAGTTTCATCCCCGTACTAATTTCCGTTAAAAAGTTATGCCAAAAATCGCTTACGAGAGTGATGTTTTTTCCGGTTTCTCGCTTTTGATGTCTCATAGGGGGGTTTTGTAGCTTGAATAACTACAGATAGAAAAATTTTTGCCTATGAAACCCATATATATTCTTGTAGTACAAATCAAAAATAAGAAAATAAGCTAGTTTTTATGCCTCCCAGAGCTGGAAAAAAATTTTGGCTGGGGGCCAAAGTCGGCCAAAACGCTAAAATGGCCAAAAAGTATGCTTCAAAGGCGCCTTAATAAGTCAGATTGGGCTATATATGGGGTAATACGGACTATATGGTTAAACAGTGCACATATCGGGGTCGTTCAAATGCTATATGATTTTCCGTCTCTGTGCGTAATTTTTCGGTACTGGCCGGCCAAAGTTGGTGAATTTTGGGTCGAACTTTGAACTTAATTTTTTCGCTTATTTTGCTACATGGGTGGCTCAAATTTTGCATACAAAGGTTTTTTGGGACGGAGAATCGATTCCCGCTATCAGTTTTGCTGCCCGAGTAACCCAAGTTGCTGGGTTGGTTCCACTTGACCGTCTGAGGGGTCAGGTCGGTAACCGCTTCCCGGAGGTCGATAGTAGGCTTTACCTGGCCTCTCAAAACTTTGTCTATAGGGGTTTTCAGGTGCGCCCAGCTCATTCCCGGTGTCCTTTTTGCCGTAGGACTCATCCATCTTGCTGTGCTGGTTCCACTTTGCCGTCTGGAGGGTCATGTCGGAAACCGCTTCCTGGAGGTCCATAGTAGGCTCTACCTGGCCTCTCAAAACTTTGTCTATAGGGGTTTTCTATTGTGCCCAGCTCATTCCCGGTATCCGTTTTGCCGTCCGACGTACCTATTTTGCTGGGCTGGTTCCACTTTGCCGTTTGAAGGGTCAGTCGGGTGGGGGGTCAAGTGGTCGAAAATAAAATTTTTCAAAAGTGGTCAAATTTGGTACCAAATGAAAGCCCTAAGCGAGCTGAGCAACTTTTGTCATAGAACTGCATGCTCAAAGTGGCTGTAGAGTGCTGTGGTGGGGTGGGGTGGGGACTTAGGCGATTTTCGGTCAAAAATGAAAGTTTTCAAAAGTGGTCAAATTTGGTACCAAATGAAAGCCCTAAGCGAGCTGAGCAACTTTTGTCATAGAACTGCATGCTCCAAGTGGCTGTAGAGTGCTGTGGTTGGGTGGGGTGGGGACTTAGGCGATTTTCGGTCAAAAATGAAAGTTTTCAAAAGTGGTCAAATTTGGTACCAAATGAAAGCCCTAAGCTAGCTGAGCAACTTTTGACATGGAACCATCCACCAATATTTGCTGTGCCAAATAACGTCACGTGCCCATGAAACTTTTGTCTTTACTTCTTCAACCGGAATTTAAAGGATATATACGTATACCTATTTATATTGATTATATATTTAAAGGATATATATATACGATACAGCCAACACACACATCGTCAGCCGAGTTGCAAAAAGTGCTAAATAACATTTTTGCCAAAATTGAGTTACGACGTGTACCAGCATGAGAAAGCCTGCAAAAATTTTTTGGCAGAAGAATCTAAGTGATCCGATGTATATTGGAAAAGTTACAGCAAATTCATGTTACTTAGCACCTTTTACTCAAGGTAAAATTTCCAATAAAAATACAAGCACCATTTTTTCTTGAGGCAAAAATAGTCTAAGTGCGCCATTTCAACACTAAAAATCGAAATTTTGTAACTGCGAGCCAAAAAGTACTAAGTGCATTTTTTCGAGTTACACCAGTTTGGCATGCTTAATTGAAAATATTTTTCTGCAGATAAAATTCTATCATCAATAGACTACCAACACCGAAGAATGCATTTTTCTAAGTAACACTGTTAATTTGCAAAAGAACGAAAACTTTGAACGGCCATATCTCAAAAGTGTAAAAACGTTACTTAGCACTTTCTGCTTCTCAGGTGACGACATATTATCCTCTTTTGTGCGGAGCATTTTTGTTACTTGTAAAATAATAGAAAACAAGAACAAAAAGTGCTCCTTCGTCGCATGTAAAATACATATGAGTCTTCGTAGGCAGGTTGTACATAAGCAAAAACTAGCCTGTAAAATACATATGAGTTCCGTAGGGAGGTTGTAAATTAAGGAAATCAAGTTGCAACCGCTTAACATATGAGCCTGTCCTACAACGAGGCTCATATTGGCGTCACAGTGCATTCCACATTAAAGCCTCATTAAAGAACCTCAGCTTCATCCTCATTACTGAAAAATGAATAGACGTTGTGGCCCAGAAGAAATGGACTGAAGTGAAGTACGACTGCTCAAGCTGAACTGTACATGCAACCTAATGTTTCCTGAACCTATGGCACACCTCTAATGCATTCTCGAAACACTTTCACATTATACACACGCAGAATGCGTTCCCACTTGGCTGTGAGTCAGAGCGCCTCATGGCGTACCGCATTGATCATAAATATGCACACTATAATGACTGATCAACATTATATGAAGGATAATTTGTAATGAAAAGCTTTATGCAGTATTTATATAAAAGTAAAATATATATCTGCTAATTATTCGTATTATGACATACGCCAATATGAGCCTCGTTGTAGGACAGGCTCATATGTTAAGCGGTTGCAACTTGTTTTCCTTAATTTACAACCTCCCTACGGAACTCATATGTATTTTACAGGCTAGTTTTCGCTTTTGATGTCTCATAATGGGTTTTGTAGCTTGAATAACTACAGATAGAAAAACTTTTGCCTATGTAACCCATATATATTCTTGTAGTACAAATCAAAAATAAGAAAATAAGCTAGTTTTTATGCCTCCCAGAGCTGGAAAAAAATTTTGGCTGGGGGCCAAAGTCGGCCAAAACGCTAAAATGGCCAAAAAGTATGCTTCAAAGGCGCCTTAATAAGTCAGATTGGGCTATATATGGGGTAATACGGACTATATGGTTAAACAGTGCACATATCGGGGTCGTTCAAATGCTATATGATTTTCCGTCTCTGTGCGTAATTTTTCGGTACTGGCCGGCCAAAGTTGGTGAATTTTGGGTCGAACTTTGAACTTAATTTTTTCGCTTATTTTGCTACATGGGTGGCTCAAATTTTGCATACAAAGGTTTTTTGGGACGGAGAATCGATTCCCGCTATCAGTTTTGCTGCCCGAGTAACCCAAATTGCTGGGTTGGTTCCACTTGACAGTCTGAGGGGTCAGGTCGGTAACCGCTTCCCGGAGGTCGATAGTAGGCTTTACAAAGCCTCTCCAAACTTTGTCTGTAGGGGTTTTCTGGTGCGCCCAGCTCATTCCCGGTGTCCGTTTTGCCGTCTGGCCCACCCATCTTGCTGTGCTGGTTCCCGGGGGGGGGGGGGGGGGGGGGGGGGGGGGGGGGGGGGGGGGGGGGGGGGGGGGGGGGGGGGGGGCCGTCTGGAGGGTCCGGTCGGTACCGACTTCCCCCCCCCCCCCCCCCCGCCCCCGGGCCCGCCCCCCGCCCCCCCCCCCCCCCCCCCCCCCCCCCCCCCCCCCCCCGCCCGGCCCCCCCCCCCCCCGCCCACACACCCCCCCCCCCCACCACCCCCCGCCACCGCCCAGCCCCCCCCCCCCCCCGCCCCCCCCCCCCCACCCACCCCCCCCCCCCCCCCCCCCCCCCCCCCCCCCCCCCCCCCCCCCCCCCCCCCCCCCCCCCCCCCCCCCCCCCCCCCCCCCCCCCCCCCCCCCCCCCCCCCCCCCCCCCCCCCCCCCCCCCCCCCCCCCCCCCCCCCCCCCCCCCCCCCCCCCCCCCCCCCCCCCCCCCCCCCCCCCCCCCCCCCCCCCCCCCCCCCGCGCGCCCCGCCCCCCCCCCCGGGCGGGGGGGGGGGCGGGGGGGGGCGGGCGGCCAGGCGCCGCGCGGGGGGGGGGGGGGGGGGGGGGGGGGGCGGGTGGCGGGGAGACACACACACATACACACACACACACACACACACACACACACACACACACACACACACACACACACACACACACACACACACACACACACACACACACACATATATATATATATATATATATATATATATAAATATATATATATATATATATATATATATATTT
>JASAND010029381.1:0-18154 GCA_030248195.1 Trissonchulus latispiculum | reverse complement strand
AATGCGGGCATGTGCTGAAGGCAATTTATATATAAAGTAGCAAATATTTATATCAGCAATTTATAAACCAACAAACTATGCAATGTCTGATTTCCTCGTTTTATAGAACAGTTTCAAAGTTATGAAACAGTGAGAAACCAGCAAATATTTGCTTATATTGTCAGATGTTAGCTGTCAGCTTGAAATTTAAAAGACTGCCAGGAGCGAGGCGGTGTCCTTTTAATGATTTGAATAGCCGTCTGTAGCAGGTTATCAACCCAAAACAAATAACTTAAGCCTAGGATAAGTGGAACCAAACTTCTGAATTTAATAAACGAAAGTCTTTAACAAAGTGAAACTGGGAAAATTTACTTCAGACAAGTTTTCGAGTCGTGAGACCTTAAACAAAGTTTTCTTTAATACATAAGCACCTGAATGATGCAAGACTAAGTTCTATGGCGCAATCAAACCTACGTAAGAAGTCTCCGGATTTGAAGAGACGCACGTGATAGAGTACTGACGCTGAGTTAAGCTTAAGCAAACAGCATATCTCTTTTCACACAGATGCTGTAACCAGACTAAAAATGCTGCATAATGTCGATATTATAATAGAACAGCCTACCACAGAGTTTAAATAACCCTTAGAAGTAATACTGAATCAGCAAAGAAAACTCTCCTATACAGTTATGTTAAAGGAAACAACTAATTGAGTATAGACTTCGGTTGTTAAAATTTACTGTTGAAAACAATTATTTATAATAAATTCTATGCTTGAACGTTATTACTGGGTTCAAGTTCGGCATTTTCCTCTTTTGGTTTCACCAAGGACGAGTCGACCTTTGCCCAAGTCTGCTCCTCAACGCTCCCAAAAAGCAAGAAAAATAGTCCAGCCAGAGTCATCAGCACCGCTGAGATCCCGTAAATCCACTGCCATCCATACTGAGAATCCCAATCCAAGATTTTACCCACAACTAAGGGAGCAATCATGTTAGCTGACTGGGCGAATCCAGTGCAAATTCCAGTCACCACTGCAGAAAACGCCGGGGCCAGTTTAAGCTCGCACTGAAGGAAACCCAAGCTGTCTAGCGCTCGAAATATGACACTGATGACACTAGCAACGAGCACCAACTGATAGGGTATCACACTGCAAGGAAGAAATGCCATCGGCAGTAAACAAGCCGTTAGAATTGCAAACGATAACGTATTCATTTTACGGACACTGGATTTGACCCAGCTTCGCTGAGCAATGCTTGAAACGGCTATGAATATACGCATGATAATGGAAATGAGTGAATAGAATCCGTTGATGAGACCATTTTTCGAAGTGTCAAACCCAAGACAAAGATCCCAATAGAGTGGTCCAAAACCGCCGACCAGCAGGAGTCTCCATTGGACCGCGAATTTAGCAATAGCAGTAGCAATGACCGGAGTGGAAGTTAAAATACTCTTCCAGGGAGTTCCAACATGACGACTCGCAGCCTGGCGCGGTCTGGAATCCTGGATCGTCTTAACCTCAGCTTCGCTGATTAGGACCCTCCATTGCTGCTCTGGACTGTTCGAATAGAATAAACCCGTTACGATTAGCATAACAGTTGCTACAGACCCGTAGACGTAGAAGATGATAGGCCAACCGAGACCAGCGTCACAAATAAAACCACTGATAACGTTCATGAGACCGAACCCCAAAGGGCCACCCATGGAGGTTAGGGTTAAAGCCAAGACGACATCATCTTTGGGAGCCCATGCAGTGATAGTGGCGCTTCGGGCCGACTGAGGCATGGCACTCACGAATCCGCTGACGAAACGCAGCGCACATGCAGCCACCATGCCAGTACCGATGGATAGAATGGCGGTAGGAAGAAGAAACGCTGCTCCAATACTAACCAGTAGGGTCGATAAAAGGGCAGATCTTGGCTTAAACCGACCCACCAGCCAACCACAGGGCACCTGTCCCAATAGGGCACCGAAACCGTAAGCGCCCACAACCGTGGTTTCCTCAGTGAAGCTCCAGGACTCCTCCGTGGTACTGTTTAGACTGGAGTGATTCCCGTGAGTTTCGTTTAGGTCCCCTTTCATGCAAACAATCGCAAAATTCATGGCTTGATAGTCCATTAGAAAGACAACAAAAGTGAAACTGGTATGGATATAAATCCAGAAACGGGCGGTAGTGAATACTTGACACATAATGTTGTTTGTATCTGAAAAAAAGGAGTTACAATAAAAATTTGTCGGTGAAATGATGTGCACAAGCTGATTTGAGGCAATAAGACACTACTGAATACTGATATACATTATACAAAGCTATTTTGATTGTGACATGAATTTGGAATCGATCAACTTGAGCTTGCATTAACTTACATCAAACTGTGACACTTTTATGGAAATAGTCGAAAAAGAACGTTCAACATTCCCTTATTATGTTTCGCTGAAGCTACATGGTACGAGCTGCCGGGGGCGGTTTACATAAGAGGACTTTGTTTTGGGCAAGGGGATAAATCAAATATGAATACACCTATAAATTAATTAAAGTTGATGGGATCTCCCATATACTCTCTCCAGGAACAGTGCAAAACTTAAGACAAACCAACCACTAGCCAGCCGCAATACCTATACCACAATATTACACCTCGAACCATCCTCTGCCCTTATATAATTCATAAGACCTCAATCATATATATATAACTGGTGAAAAAATTAAATTGTAATGGTATGTGTTTATTCGGATAGAAAAAATAGTCAAATTTATCAGCCCCTTCACAAAAAAGTAAAACCTATCAGCCTTCTTGCAAAAAATAGAAATAGCCAATCTGTATTCTTAGGAATTAGGAGTATATATTGATTTGCATAAATCTGTACATTGCTGTTAAGTAAAAAGAGAACAACTCCGTACATCAACAAGTCCTCTTTGCAAATGGTTGACGTTGAACATTTAAGTACTGTTTGCCGTTTAGTGTATGTGTGCAAACGTTCTGATTGCGTTAACGCGGTAGTAACGAAAATCAAAGATTTTGGGAAACCTGTATTTACGTGTCCGCATGTCATCTGACGTCAACTGGGTGTGAAAATTGAAACAGTCATTCAAGTATTCGCTTAGAATAGCAAGCATTGAACGGTTTGATACTTTGGTAAGGCTTATATATTAGCATTGGCCAAGATACACAGGATATTTATAATTTTCTTGTAGCATGCCAAATATACAGATAGCTAATAATAATTTATCAGGCAGTCAGGACAAACTTACCAAGGTAATTACTTAACTGTACATTTAGTGTAATACAAATACTTCGTTACAGCTTAGGTTATATAAGCATCAGGGGTAGCAAAGAAGCGATGGAGGCTAATTTCAAGGAATGATGGTAGGGGGGTTCTCCAGCAGTAGAAACTCGTCTCTACTTTGATCAGCAACCTACGCCATCAACAGCACGCGTGTAGCATGCAGTGCTGCTTGAAAGCTGACTGACATTTAGTCACAAAAGAAAATCGTTGGCACTTTCTTTTAGTGGGCAAAGCTTCCCAATGAAGGTCTGCGTTTTTGCATAAGGGCGGAAGAGGAATAGAAACTAACTCAGTCAGTGTTCCTGTACTGTGCTGGCGTATAATCAGACAGTGTGTAGACGCAACTTACAGAACCACATCTATCCCCTAAAATTTTTCAGAGCTTGAAAATGGAACTAGAAATTGTATCAATTCTCGCCTGAAATTGAAACTGTAAATTAATTTTAATTCATTTTGGAAAATCACTAGTAGTAGGATTTTACCTACTATAGGCTCGACCTATCCCAGCTCAGCAAGAAATTAAATAGGATTTAAAAGAAGCTACTGACGGAAAGCCTACTCATTTTGGTATATATTCAAATATGATATATGTGATATACTATAAATTCCTGATGATATATTCCAGCACATCTTGACATCTTTGGCTAAAACTGGAATAATTACAGGCTTACCTGCAAGCAAACCCCTTGTAGGAATCCAGATGTAAAACAACTTATGTGTCACTTTTACCTAGGAAAATGGTGCTATTAAAATAGAACAACTTTTAAGACTTATGCTTAAACAAGTTTCTCCGAGATGGAGTATTTGTTCTAGAGCTAGTTCTTGTTCAAAGCTTATATATAATTTTATGCATAAACGGACACGAAACCCAAAGGACGCAGCCAGAAACTAGCGCACTTAAACGTAACTTTATTTTTGAGAAGGGCCCCTAAGCTTCTGCGGCACACAATGCGGCCTTTCCTTTACGTTGCTTCTCTACTCAGACCGTTTAAAATTACGAATAAGAAGCGGAGAAGCGAAGGTCATGAACAGAAACATGACCTCCAAGCCAGTCAGACGTTGCACCCAGATAAGCAAACGTAACTAACTTTAAATTGCGTATTGAAAACCGCTTGAAGTTGACTAGTTCTTTAAAATGCAAATTTAGCAATACCCAGTTTAATTACTGAAAAAATGCAATTTATACAACCAACATGCTTCATTACTGCAAAATCAAACTGTCCTCTGCGTGAAACTTCAAAAAATTGCCTCACACATCTCCTGAATCAGCTGAAATGAATGCTCCTCTGCTCCGTCAAAAGCTGTGCTTAGACAGGAGGGAATCAATAGTTTCACGTCTCTGGATAGCCTAAGCTACACGTATAGGCTAAAGCTTTGTGCACTGCTAACAGGGGTCTAGACTAAGTTAGATGTTGTGTAGCACGATTCAAACCTGTATATTACAAATATTGTAAAAAAAGCTAATGTGAAGTTGAATATAAGAAGAAGCCATTGGTGAAATGAATGCTGTTTAAGTGTAGTAGGATATTTCACAGACACTCCTATAGTTAGATTAAATATAGAATATATATTCTTGGTCGTATAGAAGTCCTATGCCGCTATTTTTTCTTTACTGCATTTCGGCTACGGTATTTATAATATTCTTCACATTGATATTTTGTACTACGTTAATTGGGGTTTGGGTTTACCTGTGGCTAGAGATGAGCACGGGCCGGATTTTTTCGGCCCGGCTCCGCTCCAAATTCTTGCTAGGCCCGGCCCCGCCAGCAAACTAACAAAACTCGGCCCGGCCCGGCCCGCCAAAGAAAAATTCCGCCAATTCAACAAACAATATTATTTCAAAGGCTTTGGTGAACGCTGGAAAACCGTGAAATTATGCTACAAAATCTTAAATTTTACTAAAACAACCTCAATGAGTAAATGTATAATGACTTGTTTTGGCGATTTGACAACCATTTCTTAAAGTTGAACCGGCCCGTTTCGGTCCCGCTACTCCGGCCCAGTGTTAAAAAATTTCTCGGCCCGGCCCGGCCCGGCCCGCTAACCACTGGATATCGGCCCGGCCCGGTAGCGGCCGGCGGGCCGAAATGCTCATCTCTACGTGGCCCACATGGTACAGGTCCTATATAGTGTTCATTGGTGAGTAAACTGGCGAAAAGGCTTAGTGTAGTGTTTCCAAATCCCACCGGAGCGGAAGCACTATTTCAATGGTGCTGGCTGTCATCAAGAGAGATACATAATAATCAAGAAGATTAGACCACCTGTTAGCAAAGGCCTTGAGTTTTCTGAAATCCCGGTTTCACAGGTTTTGGGGTTAACCCTAAAATTATGGGTTTGTGTTAACCCTTGATTTATTCAATGTTTTCAAACAATTTTTGGGGTTAGGTTTACAGAATCCCTATTTTATTGGGGTTACAACCTTAGATTACATATCTCTAAATCAATTCTGGCTACTCCAGGGTGAACTCAGAATGAACTCCTAAAAAATAGCCATGCTGTAATGTTCAGTTCATGCATTGAAATTGGATAGAGAGAGGGTCTCACGAGCGAATCCTCACGAGTTACGTGGAATAAAACTCGAGTCCTAGTCAACTCTCCTCCATCGAGTAGGATTGAGATTTTTTGGCCACTTTGACCCCAATTCAACCCACGTCCCAAGCTCGCGTTTCATTCTATATATTTCCTCTTACAAATATCCACTACATGTGTGTATGTTCAATACAACTCTTTTCGCCTCGCTAGTCCCTGACTTGACGCCGCTGGTTGGTCGGGAAAGGGTTGGGTGTGGTGGGCGTGCTGTGTATTGGATTTCCTATTGGGTGGGAGAGTAGACGATTGTTTCCCATTATAAGGGTAATAGCCTCAGGTCTCTAAAATTTCCCACACTAAAAGCTTCAAACAGACACAAATTATACAAACACACTGCTTGTGTTGAATTTAAGCAACAATGGAGCGTACCCCCTGTTTCGACGAGGCAGGTAACTCGATTTACGAGTGATCACTCGATTTAGGATTAGGTTACAGGTCACAAACCTGGTCTAGAACTATAGATCCCACTGATTGTATTTTTATTTTTTACTGATATTTTTATTTCTTGAACCAAATTACATACCTATAATCTATTTATGGTAACAACAAATATTGTATTTTCTCACATCGAAAGTTACAACTCGTCATGTCAACAGAAAATTCATCGCTTCTCAGCATTCAACTAAGCGCTAACGTATGGTCCTTCACCATAGTATCGACTATCACGGATTGTAGACGACAACGATATTCTCCTCCGATTGTCTTTCAACCGCATCGAAGAAAAATTCTGAATTTGTTAATATTTAATAATTTGATCATGGAGGTCAAAGGTTTCATTGCCATCAGAAGTGGTATACAAACTGGCCGTTTCAGTTCTGGGCAAATCTGTCTGGCTCTGTCTCTCAAATGAAGCAATCTGTCCGGTTCCAATCGAGTAGTCTTGGTGTCTGGCAACTTCCATTCCTTTCGAATAAGCAGCAATAGGAAAGCTGGTATCGTTATGCGAGTTGCAGTTGTCCAACCACGTTAACATCTGTAAATAAACAGTAAACTAAAAATAGACATTAATCACCAAAGACAATCCAAGGTTGAAGCTTCCAATTTTGACGAACATATTTTCGGGGCGGAAGTCAGTCTTTACACAAGTGTGCTGAAAATAATTACAGTTTAGAGTTCACTCCATTCCTGAGTGAAGACTCCCATAAATAATTCTGCGGCTGTCTTTTCTTTGAGCACAGCGATGACGAGCCGTCAAAGCAAAGGAGATTTAGACAAATGTCCAAAAATCCACGAATGAACGATAGGAAAAATGCTTAGGAAAAGTATGGACTTGAAAAACTACAAATCGATGGAAAATTGATTAATTTGAATTTAGGTTTGAATTTAATTGAAACTAAATTAAAATTAACCTGTAAAAATTAAATTTTAAAATTTTCAATAAATTTTAATTTAATGTTACCAAATTTGTCGTCAGAAACTTGTTGTCGATTTCATGCTCATCTTTGATGTGCAGGGCAGCGTGGATCTGCACTGGAAACCAGAAAAACGCGAAACAAGTAACGAGGATTGATGAGAAAAATTGTCGGGCTCGCTCTGCTTTGTAGCTTTGAACCATCTAAAATAATTAAAGACTGGCTTAAATATGCTACCACCAACAATCTAATTGCATTGTCCGATAAACAAGGATGTTTTAGATTTGATAAACCCGTTTGCTTACAATCGCCGAAAATTAAAACTACGGTCCCAGTGATTTGAGAATAAGGCGATACGGTCAAGAAGGGAAAACAAATAACGATTACAAATAACAAATAACAAACAACAAATAATGACCTTCGTACTTCGTAGTTAGTACATACTTGGTTTTGCATAAAAATCAGCCATAATATTTGCAAACCTTTTGGATTGACCGGTACAGTGCATCCAGATTTGAGACTGTATGAACTTGAACTCCGGAGTCAGTATTAATAAATCGATACTGCATTCGTCGGATATCGATTTCTGGCTTCAAGTCAACACTGCTTTTTATCAGCACGATTCCAGCTGCAGAAAGTGGACCAGTGAACAGAAGTATAAACAAAACTCGTTCATACTTCAAGCTCCCTAAATATGACTAAATAAAATTAGAATAGAATAAAACAAGGTGGTACGACACAAATGCATATGATATATCAACAACAGAAGGACAATACAAAAACGGATAAAACAGAAAAGAAACCCAAAAACCTCTTCTGATTTGCCGGCAAACTAGCTTTAGTCTGAAATGCCAAAAAATGATCAAAAAATCCATTCGAAAAACCGATACTATTAGACCACTTCTCTACTTTCCTAAAACTACTAATGAACTGGTAATTTTGGTAAGTCATGTCGGAAACCTGCTAAATTTTTAGGGTTCAAAAACTCATTTAAAGCAGTAGACATAGTATGCACAAGTAACGAAACGAGTCTTAGGCGACAGTAGGTACAGTACGACACTCGGAAAGTGTGAAACACAAGCCGCTACCTAATGTATCAGCGTTACAAGTTGCAATAATGCTAGGTTCAGAATTGTTGCTAAGCAAGATTTCATCGTATTCAATGTGTGCCATAAATGGTGCTACACTACAGCAGCAGAATATTAGAAGAGATATCAAACAGAATCTTCTAGGCAAAGGTGGATGTCTATTAATCTGTCGATATCGATCAATTAAGATCAATAAGATAATCGTGGTGTTCAAATATAAAGGCATTTTTTCGATCAGAGGAGTGAGATAGCAGACTAGCTTCCAAAAGCCCCATTTTGCGCTCAAAGATCTGATTAGCGAAAATGGCTGCGCAATCGCTACTACTGCCAAATTGTAAGAGCAAACATAAAACCAGTAGTAGTAGAAGGAGTACGATTTATAGCGCATTTTATGACAGTAAACCAGGAATGCAATGTTAGCCAGCAGGCCGACGCATATCTGTCCACTGTGGAGAAACAGTATTGTGGATATGTCGTTACGGTAAGCCTCGTTGATGGCCGCAGAAGCAGGAGTCAATTCCTTCCGACCCAAACGGTCAACGGTTCGATATCGACTGAACTCCATTGACAGCGTCTTCAAGATTTAATTTGCCCTTGAAGTTTATCTAAAGAAGAAAGATGTCACTGCTCCTGAACGAGACGAGATGTGCCTGAAAATATACGTAACAAAAATTTTGCTGCCCAAATTGGCCCAAATTGAACATATGTCCATAGCTTTTCCTAAATTAATTAATTAAGCTTAATTAATTAAGAGATTAATTAATACAGTTGTAGAGGCTAAAAGGGGGGGTCACTTTTTTGCCGATTTTTCGACCATCTCCGATTTTGCTCATTTTCACATATTTTGTAGTCCCCATGGGTCCGCGAAATAGGACAAGAGCGTTTTGCGAAATATTGCTTCTATCGTTCTGTACAGGCCCTCAAAGGCGACCTCGACATATGTTAAATATAGGAAAATGAAAAAGTTAGGTTAAAAAGTTTGTGGCAGAAAGTTTTTTCGCTGTATAAGAGTCAGAACTCTGAAACCTCTTCAGAACCATTAAGGACATATTGCAGAGTGCAGCTATCTCCTCTGAAGCGATTCTGTTCAGTATTGGATTTCTGGCGAATTTTTAAAGTCAGAATTTTGGAAAATCGGCCATTTTTGGACCATGAAAAACAGGACCTACGGTACTCTTTTGCTTGTCCTGAACGATTGGCAAAAGCTACAGAAACGGCCAATAGATAGCTGCACTCTACGCATAATACCACGTCTTATAAAAGTATAAAAGTACTCGCATGCTTCTATCATCTACAGTACGCTCAAAAAACTTGCCACAAAAACAGCAGATTTTGCTAAAAATGGCCATTTTTCATAATTTTCACATTCTTTTGATAATTTCTCACCATTATGTGGTAAAAATCACCAAACTTGGCAGATTAATTAATATGTCAATGTCTGTCACATAATGTGGCCAACAACAATTCGTCAATATTGAACATGCTGCTGTGGTGGCACCTTTGATCTTTATAGGTGAAAAATGTCAATTTTAAAATTTTTCCAAATATAGACAAAATGGATATCAATCGATAGCTAATGGAACGAGGAGCAACTTTTCTCATACAACCATGGGTCTAAAATGTTGCCTGTGCAAGATAAAACGAGTCAAGGTTATACTGGGCAGTCCTGCAAGGTTAGGCAGTGCAGCACTCAAGCATGCATTATGAACGCCTGGATAGCTGGCCTTGAGCCACGTCTGCACTTAAATATTACCTTAGTAAAGGCTTTAATTTGGTGTATAGGTTAACCCTGTTTTCGGTCGCGTTTGGTCTCCACCTGACCTTGAAGGGCTCATCACCGGAATTTTCAAGTTTTCCGGCTTTGAACCTGAATAACTCTGTAACAGTTTCGTTTCGAACGCTAATATTCTAAGTTATTTTTGAGAACACATGGGGGCATATTATGTGTGAAAATGAGCGAAATCCGTGACTATCGATTTTTGACCAAAGTGACCCCCCCTTAAGGTGGTGGTATCCTTTTGTGCAGTGCTTTTGTGGTGATATATCATATGCATTTGTGTCGTACCACCTTGTTTTATTCTATTCTAATTTTATTTAGTCATATTTAGGGAGCTTGAAGTATGAACGAGTTTTGTTTATACTTCTGTTCACTGATCCACTTTCTGCAGCTGGAATCGTGCTGATAAAAAGCAATTTTGACTTGAAGCTTGAAATCGATATCCGACGAATGCAGTATCGATTTATTAATACTGACTCCGGAGTTCAAGTTCATACAGTCTCAAATCTGGATGCACTGTACCGAGTCAATCCAAAAGGTTTGCAAATATTATGGCTGATTTTTATGCAAAACCAAGTATGTACTAACTACGAAGTACGAAGGTCATTATTTGTTGTTTGTTATTTGTTATTTGTAATCGTTATTTGTTTTCCCTTCTTGACCGTATCGCCTTATTCTCAAATCACTGGGACCGTAGTTTAATTTTCGACGATTGTCAGTAAACGGGTTTATCAAATCTAAAACATCCTTGTTTATCGGACCATGCCCTTAGATTGTTGGTGGTAGCATATTTAAGCCAGTCTTTAATTATTTTAGATGGTTCAAAGCTACAAAGCAGAGCGAGCCCGACAATTTTTCTCATCAATCCTCGTTACTTGTTTCGCGTTTTTCTGGTTTCCAGTGCAGATCCACGCTGCCCTGCACATCAAAGATGAGCATGAAATCGACAACAAGTTTCTGACGACAAATTTGGTAACATTAAATTAAAATTTATTGAAAATTTTAAAATTTAATTTTTACAGGTTAATTTTAATTTAGTTTCAATTAAATTCAAACCTAAATTCAAATTAATCAATTTTCCATCGATTTGTAGTTTTTCAAGTCCATACTTTTCCTAAGCATTTTTCCTATCGTTCATTCGTGGATTTTTGGACATTTGTCTAAATCTCCTTTGCTTTGACGGCTCGTCATCGCTGTGCTCAAAGAAAAGACAGCCGCAGAATTATTTATGGGAGTCTTCACTCAGGAATGGAGTGAACTCTAAACTGTAATTATTTTCAGCACACTTGTGTAAAGACTGACTTCCGCCCCGCTAATAATTTCGTCAAATTCGGAAGCTTTAACCCTGGATTGTCTTTGGTGATTAATGTCTATTTTAGCTTTATGTTTATTTACAGATGTTAAAGTGGTTGGGCAACTGCAACTGCATAACGATACCAGCTTTCCTATTGCTGCTTATTCGAAAGGAATGGAAGTTGAGACACAAGACTACTCGATTGGAACCGGACAGATTGCTAAATTTGAGAGACAGAGCCAGACAGATTTGCCCAGAACTGAAGCAGCCCAGTTTGTATACCACTTCTGATGGCAGTGAAACCTTTGACTCCTTGTCAAATTATTCAATATTAACAAATTCAGAATTTTTATTCGATGCGGTTGAAAGACAATCGGAGAGAATATCGTTGTCGTCTACAATCCGTGATAGTCGACACTATGGTGAAGGACCATACGTTAGCGCTTAGTTGAATGCTGAGAAGCGATGAATTTTCTGTTGACATGACAGTTGCAACTGATGTAGAAAATACAATATTTGTTGTACATAAATGATTATAGGTATGTAATTTGGTTCAAAAAATAAAAATATCAGGCAAAAATAAAAACAATCAGTGGGATCTATAGTTCTAGACCAGGTTTGTGACCTGTAACCTAATCCTAAATCGAGTGATCACCGTAAATCAGTTACATGCCTCGTCGAAACGGGGGTACGCTCCATTGTTGCTTAAATTCAACACAAGCAGTGTGTTTGTATAATTTGTGTCTGTTTCGAGCTTTAGTGTGGGAAATTTTAGAGACCCCAGGCTATTGCCCCCATGAATGGGAAATAATCGTCTACTCTCCCACCCAATAGGAAATACCCAATACACAGGACGCCCACCACACCCAACCCTTTCCCGACCAACCAGCGGCGTCAAGTCAGGGACTAGCGAGGCGAAAAGAGTTGTATTGAACATACACACATGTAGTGGATATTTGTAAGAGGAAATATATAGAATGAAACGCGAGCTTGGGACGTGGGTTGAATTGGGGTTAAAGTGGCCAAATCTCAATCCTACTCGATGAGGAGAGTTGAGCCTAGGACTCGGGTTTTATTCCACGTAATTTGTGGGATTCGCTCGTGAGACCCTCTCTCTCTCGCCTCCAATTTCCAAGTATGAACTGAACAACAGCATGGCTATTTTTTAGGGTTAATTCTGAGTTAACACTGGAGTAGCCAGAATTGATTTTAGAGTTATGTACTTCAAGGTTTAACCCCAATAAAATAGGGATTCTGTAAACCTAACCCCAAAATTGTTTGAAAACATTGATTAATCCAGGGTTAACACAAACCCATAATTTTAGGGTTAACCCCAAAACCTGCGAAACCGGGATTTCAGAAAACCCAAGTTTGCTAACAGGTGGTCTAATCTTCTTGATTATTATGTATCTCTTGATGACAGCCATGCACCATTGAAATAGTGCTTCCGCTCCGGTGGGATTTGAAACACTACACTAAGCCTTTCGTTTACTTACCATATGAACACTATATAGAACTGAACCATGTGGGCCACGTAGAGATGAGCATTTCGGCCCGTCGGCCCGGCCCGGGCCGGGCCGATATCCATTGGTTAGCGGGCCGGGCCGGGCCGGGCCGAGAAATTTTTTAACACCGGGCCGGAGCGGACCGAAACGGGCCGGTTCAACTTTAAGAAATGTTGTCAAATCGCCAAAACAAGCATTATACATTTACTCATTGAGGTTGTTTTACAGCAAAATTTAAGATTTTGTAGCATAATTTAGGTTTTCCAGCATTCACTAAAGCCTTTGAAATAATATTGTTTGTTAAATTTTCGAAATTTTCTTTTGGCGGGCCGGGCCGGGCCGAGTTTTGTTAGTTTGCGGGCCGGGCCGGGCCGAGCAAGAATTTGGAGCGGGCCGGGCCGAAAAAATCCGGCCCGTGCTCATCTCTAGGCCACAGGTAAACCCAACCAATTGTAGTACAAATATCAATGTGAAGAATATTAAAAATATGCATGAAATGCAGTAAAGAAAAAATAGCGGCATAGGACTTCTATACGACCAAGAATATATATCCATATTTAATCTAGCTATAGGAGTGTCTGTGGAATATCCTACTACACTTAAACAGCATTCATTTCACCAATGGTTTCTTCTTATATTCAACTTCACATTAGCTTTTTTTACAATATTTGTAATATACATGTTTGAATCGTGCTACACAACATCTAACTTCTAGTCTAGACCCCCTGTTAACAGTGCACAAAGCTTTAGCTTATATGTGTAGCTTAGGCTATCCAGAGACGAAACTATTGATTCCCTCTTGTCTAAGCACAGCTTTTGACGGAGCGGAGGAGCATTCATTTCAGCTGATTCAGGAGATGTGTGAGGCAATTTTTCTTGAAGTTTCACGCAGAGGACAGTTTGATTTGCAGTAATGAAGCATGTTGGTTGTATAAATTGCATTTTTTCAGTAATTAAACTGGGTATTGCTAAATTTGCATTTTAAAGAACTAGTCAACTTAAGGTTTTTATCACGCAATTTAAAGTTAGTTACGTTTGTTTATCTGGGTGCAACTGAAACAACCGTACGTCTGACTGGCTTGGAGGTCATGTTTTTGTCCATGACCTTCGCTTCTCCGCTTCTTGTTCGTATTTTTAAACGGTCTGAGTAGAGAAGCAACGTAAAGGAAAGGCCGCATTGTGTGCCGCTTGCTAGGCCCTTCTCAAAAAATAAAGTTACGTTTAAGTGCGCAAGTTTCTGGCTGCGTCTTTTTGGGTTCCGTGTCCGTTTATGCATAAAATTATATATAAGCTTTGAACAAGAACTAGCTGTAGAACAAATACTCCATCTCGAAGAAACTTGTTTAAGCATAAGTCTTAAAAGTTGTTTTATTTTAATAGCACCATTTTCCTGGTAAAAGTGCACATAAGTTGTTTTACATCTGGATTCCGTACAAGGGGTTTGCTTGCAGGTAAGCCTGTAATTTATTCCAGTTTTGGCCAAAGATGTGCAGGAATATATCATAGAAATTTATATATATCTGATATATATTGGAATATATACCAAAATGAGTAGGCTTTCCGTCAGTAGCTTCTTTTAAATCCTATTTAATTTCTTGCTGAGCTAGGATAGGCCGAGACAGAGCAGGTAAAATCCTACTAGTGATTTTCCAAGTTATTAAAATTAATTTACAGTTTCAGTTTCAGACGAGGATTGAAACAATTTCTAGATCCATTATCCAAGTTCTGAAAAATTGTTAACTTGACATGTTGCTATACGCCAGCACAGTACAGGAACACTGATTCAGTTAGTTTCTATTCCTCTTCCACCCTTATGCAAAGAAAGCAGACCTTCATTGGGAGCTTTGCGCACTAAGTGCCAAGTGCCAACGACTTTCCTTTGGGCCTTCGGTCAGTTACCTCTAAAGCAGCACTGCATGCTACACGTGTGCTGTTAATGAAGTAGGTTGCTGATCAAAGTAGAGATGAGTTCCTACCGCTGGAGGACCCATTTACCACCATTCCCCGAAATTAGCCTCCATCGCTTCTTTGCTACCCCTCATGCTTATATAACATGAGCTGTAACGAAGTATTTGTATTACACTAAATGTACAGTTAAGTAATTACCTTGGTAAGTTTGTCCTGACTGCCTGATAAATTATTATTAGCTATCTGTATATTTGGCATGCTACAAAAAAATTATAAATATCCTGTGTATCTTATCTTGGCCAATGCTAATATATAAGCCTTACCATAGTATCAAACCGTTCAATGCTTGCTATTCTAAGCGAATACTTGAATGACTGTTTCAATTTTCACACCCAGTTGACGTCAGATGACATGCGGACACGTAAATACAGGTTCCCCGAAATCTTTGATTTTCGCTGCCGCGTTAACGCAAGCAGAACGTTTGCACACATACACTAAACGGCAAACAGTACTTAAATGTTCAACGTCAACATTTGCAAAGAGGACTTGTTGATGTACGAAGTTGTTCTCTTCTTAGTTAACAGCAGTCAGATTTATGCAAATCAATATATACTCCTACAGAATACAGATCGGCTATTTCTATTTTTTGCAAGAAGGCTGATAGGTTTTCCTTTTTTGTGAAGGGGCTGATAAATTTGACTATTTTTTCTGTCCGAATAAACACATACGATTACAATATGATCTTAGCTTTTTAAAATAATTTTTTCACCAGTTATATATATATATATGTATATATATATATATATATATATATATATATATATATATATATATATATATGATTGAGGTCTTATGAATTATATAAGGGCAGAGGATGGTTCAAGGTGTATAGTGTGGTATAGGTATTGCGGCTGGCTAGTGGTTGGTTTTATCTTAAGTTCCACACTGTTCTTGGAGAGAGTATATGGATTTGGAGAGCCCATCAGCTTTTTCGACTATTTCCATAAAAGTTTCACAGTTTGAGGTACATAGTAAGTTGATGCAAGCTCAAGTTAATCTATTCCAAATTTATGTCACAATCAAAATAGCTTTGTACTGATAGATATATCAGTAGTGTCTTATTAACTCAAGCCAGCTTGTTCACATCATTTCACTGACAATTTTTTGTTGTTATATACTCCTTTTTTCAGTTTCAGATATAAACGGCATTATGTGTCAAGTACTCACTACCGCCCGTTTCTGGATTTATATCCATACCAGTTTCACTTTTGTTGTCTTTCTAATGGACTATCAAGCCATGAATTTTGCGATTGTTTGCATGAAAGGGGACCTAAACGAAACTCACGGAAATCAATCCAGTCTAAACAGTACCACGGAGGAGTCCTGGAGCTTCACTGAGGAAACCACGGTTGTGGGAGCTTACGGTTTCGGTGCCCTATTGGGACAGGTGCCCTGTGGTTGGCTGGTGGGTCGGTTTAAGCCAAGATCTGCCCTTTTATCGGCCCTGCTAGTCAGCATCGGGGCAGCGTTTCTGCTTCCTACCGCCATTCTATCCATCGGTACTGGCATGGTGGCGGCATGTGCGCTGCGGTTCGTCAGCGGATTCGTGAGTGCCATGCCTCAGTCGGCCCGAAGCGCCACTATCACTGCATGGGCTCCCAAAGATGATGTCGTCTTGGCTTTAACCCTAACCTCCATGGGTGGTCCTTTGGGGTTCGGTCTCATGAACGTTATCAGTGGTTTTATTTGTGACGCTGGTCTCGGTTGGCCTATCATCTTCTACGTCTACGGGTCTGTAGCAACTGTTATGCTAATCGTAACGGGTTTATTCTATTCGAACAGTCCAGAGCAGCAATGGAGGGTCCTTATCAGTGAAGCTGAGGTTAAGACGATCCAGGATTCCAGACCGCGCCAGGCTGCGAGTCGTCATGTTGGAACGCCCTGGAAGAATATTTTAACTTCCACTCCGGTCATTGCTACTGCTATTGCTAAATTTGCGGTCCAATGGAGACTCCTGCTGGTCGGCGGTTTTGGACCACTCTATTGGGATCTTTGTCTTGGGTTTGACATTTCGAAAAATGGTCTCATCAACGGATTCTATTCACTCATTTCCATTATCATGCGTATATTCATAGCCGTTTCAAGCATTGCTCAGCGAAGCTGGGTCAAATCCAGTGTCCGCAAAATGAATACGTTATCGTTTGCCATTCTAACGGCTTGTTTACTGCCGATGGCATTTCTTCCTTGCAGTGTGATACCCTATCAACTGGTGCTCGTTGCTAGTGTCATCAGTGTCATATTTCGAGCGCTAGACAGCTTGGGTTTCCTTCAGTGCGAGCTTAAACTGGCCCCGGCGTTTTCTGCAGTTGTGACTGGAATTTGCACTGGATTCGCCCAGTCAGCAAACATGATTGCCCCCTTGGTTGTGGGGAAAATCTTGGACTGGGATTCTCAGTATGGATGGCAGTGGATTTACGGGATCTCAGCGGTGCTGATGACTCTGGCTGGACTATTTTTCTTGCTTTTTGGGAGCGTTGAGGAGCAGACTTGGGCAAAGGTCGACTCGTCCTTGGTGAAACCAAAAGAGGAAAATGCCGAACTTGAACCCAGTAATAATGTTCCCGCATAGAATTTTTTATAAATAATTGTTTTAAACAGTAAATTTTAACAACCGAAGTCTATACTTAACTAGTTGTTTCATTTAACATAACTGTATAGGAGAGTTTTCTTTGCTGATTCAGTATTACTTTTAAGGGTTATTTAAACTCTGTGATAGGCTGTTCTATTATAATATCGACATTATGCAGCATTTTTAGTCTGGTTACAGCATCTATGTGAAAAGAGATATGCTGTTTGCTTAAGCTTAACTCAGCGTCAGTACTCTATCACGTGCGTCTCTTCAAATCCGGAGACTTCTTACGTAGGTTTGATTGCGCCATAGAACTTAGTCTTGCATCAGTCAGATGTATATATATATTCACGAAAACTTTGTTTAAGTTCTCACGACTCGAAAACTTGTCTGAAGTAAATTTTCCCAGTTTCACTTTGTTAAAGGCTTTCGTTTATTAAATTCAGAAGTTTGGTTCCACTTATCCTAGGCTTAAGTTCTTTGTTTCGGGTTGATAACCTGCTACAGACGGCTATTCAAATCATTAAAGGACACCGCCTCACTTCTTTTGTTCTTTTCTTTCTTTCAGTTTTTTTAAATTTCCGTTGACAGCTAACATTTGACAATATAAGCAAACATTTGCTGGTTTTCTCACTGTTTCATAACTTTGAAATTGTTTTATCAAAGGAGGAAATCAGACATATAGTCTGTTGGTTTATTAATTGCTGATATAAATAACTGCTACTTGATAAATTGTCTTCAGCACATGCCCGCATTG
>JASAND010029380.1:0-53596 GCA_030248195.1 Trissonchulus latispiculum | reverse complement strand
TAGAAGTCTAGAGGGGTAAACCCTTTAGACATGTAAGGCAATCAGTAAATAAGCACAGCTAATATAAGGGCAGGATAGAGCACAACTAATATAAGGAATATAAGGGGAGCGTAGATAGAGAAACACGACCGCACACGTTAACGTCAAGACACTAGACTGAATGCAATTGAGACGTCTGGACAGAACTAGTTTTGAGAGAGCGTGGAAGAATTTGATTGGATAGTTTTGAGACCCTCTTGAGAAGTGAGATGCTGGGAGAGGCTTCGAGAGAAAACAGACGTCTCAACAGCGCCACCTATTGGCTAGGCTGGCTGACACACATATACGTAATTTACGCATAAGCACACAAAAACTCAAGCAAAAGACTTTTACACATAAATTTCCAACAAATTTCAAAATACGCTTTCAATGCAAATTTTACGACATATTTTCAAACTAAATTACACACATTCTTAATAATTTTCCTAACACAATTTCAACCTAAAATAAATTCAAATACATACACTACTATTTTAGAGGACTGACGTCACGCCGCCTCATTACACCACTCCAAAACAGTGGCTCAGCTTTGTTAGACTCCGCTGTCTCCTCATCATCTCAAACGGGGAAAAATTCCGGACAGCACTCTTAGCAATAAAGAAAAGCTTTTAATGACACATTCCTCTTCCTTGTTTGTTTGCCTGATATGACATTACATGGTTCTACATTTTGGAACAGGGAACAAAAGTTGTTATCCCGTAACGCCTAAAAGAATGACAAATCAATTTCGTATACTGATCCAAGAAAACATTTTCTGACGTGGGTAGTCATTTTTTGACAAATATCTTTGATTCATCATAAAGTCAGCTGCTGGCTTGATCACCTTTTAAGTCACAAGGGGGGGAACACGTTGTCATATTGTCTTTTGTCGCAAATAGGAAAAAATTCAACTTGGCATTTCTGGACGTCACGGTCTGCTCAATCTTTTTATTCGGTCTAATTTGATTTTCTACTTTTGCTGAAGTTTTACGAACACATTTCATGGGCTTCAGGCTTGGTTTAACCCTTTCAATCTAAGCGTGTTGGCGAGTTGGTGACAACTGACATTTACCTTATCACTGTGGAGATTGTCTGTTTAAGCTTCACTTCAGCAACTCAATCCGGTGGTGATCTAATTCAAGGGATCCACCTGTGTTCAAACTTCAACCTAGCAAATGAAATCTCATTTGCCCCCACATTAATGCTCCGTGATCCCACTTTCTTACGTAATAGCTACTACTTAGGTTCGGATATTTTGCGATACTCCGCCCGCCTCAGTCTGAACATGACTTGATTTCTAATTACTGTCGTCAGATCATGTAGGCTGACCAAAGTGTTCCAGGAACAACAGTTTTTTCTATCACTATTCTACTTTGACTATTTATTTTCTTTATTTAATAGTGATTTTTATAGTTGTTTATTTAATAGCTTCTTTTTAAGCATTTAATACAGTAGGTACCATTTTAATAATTGACTCGATTCGATGGCAGATTCATTCGTGTCTTCACATACAGCATATATAATTCATTCAATTCAATTCATAATTTGATGGTGTCCGGTCAGATCCGACGGATTTCCATCAGTAGAATATCCTGTAAGTGCATGAATCCAGTGCGAGAACTACGAAATCTGTTATATCTTTGAGACCAGCGGTTGCGGTCTTTATAAAAGATCACTTAGACACTCTCCCACTGATGTAAAAAGTTATTGATCGTCTCTGTCTGCCCTCGTTGTTCACTAAACATTACAAAAATAACTTGTTTTTCATGCTATAGCTTGCTCAAATTGCACCTAAATTTTAATGAAAATGAACATTGAAGTGTTACGCAGACCTCTGTGTGATATTATATTACGCTGGTACAAAGCAATTTAGCGCTTGTAGTGCCTGATCTGATAGGAATAAGGAACCCTCCTACGTTTTTAACGGCCACTTTGTTACTTAATTTTCATTTTATGTTTTCCTCACAGTGACTATTAAATTTGGCCATTTGGCGTAGGAGAGTAACTCTCTCAAGTTCTAGAGAAGAGTAACGGGGGAAATGACGAAAGACTGGACGCTGAAGAATGGGTTTCCAGAAATAGACATTAAGCTGACTGAACCATTATCAAATGCAGCTGAAAATTTTATTCCAAATTATGACGTATTGTTGCCAAATTCTACAAACTATATATTGGGAGCTCAGTAGAGCTTTGCTAGTAAAATTCCCTCCTTCCGCCAGGAAGGAGATCTGACTGAATGGTTTCTTGAACTTTTAGACAACAGCTTCTATTATACAACTGTCCCATATTCAAGAGGCTTGAGCTGACTTTTACTATTAAAGTGAATGATAAGGATTGTTACAAGTTGTTTTGTTCAGTGTAGTGTTTACCAGAACCAACTATTACCCAGTCTCATAAGGTGCTCAATGCGGGCCCTGTCTTAGTTCTGGGTGGCAAAACAATTCATGGGTAGGTATAACAAATTTTTCAGGCTAGGATTTAGAAATGAGCATTGTTCCTCCCTATCTTACATGAAGTTAAAGCTTTGTAGTCATTCATCAACCTAATCTGTCCGATTACGTATTGTCTGATTTCACAGGATTTAATTTAAATTTCTTGTACAAGGTAGCTAATTTCAGAAATATAAAAATAAATTCTCAATAACCTCCAGATCATACTGTTTAATGAATCAAATCTGATCCAGGGAAGCCTCTAAAACCTTGAAAGACGTTCTGATCGTTTAATAAATTGCTTGTTCAAGGGACATGTAATTGTCAGTTGCAATTTCAGTCAAAACTCGCCCACACTTATAACAAGATCCACTGTAAGCAAATCAATTGGACTGGACTGCCAGTCAACTGAGACCAATCTCTGTTGTATATTCTTTTCATATGACGTTTGACGAATGACGAATGACGTTTGAGTGGATGAAAAATGTGACAGACGTAACCGTGGGCGCGATCATATTTATTGCGGTTTTACCGATTACAGTCACGCTGTTAATATACAGGCACTATTGGTAGATAGTTATAAAAGATCGTTAATGTATGATCAACGTGCTCACTTTCTCGTATTCACAGCAGAGCATTGAAGTTGGGATGAACTTTTTGGTGTAGTTCAGTTGCTACAGCAAATATATACAGAAACTAGGGAACTGGAAAGTACAACGCCTAGTCTACCGCAGTGCAGACTAGTATTGTTGACCGTCCGTAATTTCGTTGGCCGGCAGATCTTCTGAAAACGGCTGTCCGGCCGTTCGCTGGCTTAACCAGCCGGCTGACGGCCCAAAGAAAACAAAAGATCGGCTGGCTGTCTTATAGTCGCCAGAACAAGTAATCAGAACATAAAGGTCCCTGTAATTTAAAACTGGTTTTGCAGTAGAGACTAGTAAGTAAACCCCTGAAATTTAAATCCGGCCGCCCTGTAACGGCTAACAGAAGGGTAGCGATTAATTGAGAAATATAGGATATATGTACATACGTAGGATATACATGTAAAATCCATCTAATTTGCGGTGTTTTCTTTCGCTGATTCATTTTGTATTTTGATTTTCTACAAAAAAGATTCAGATTACTTAACCAGATTATGTCTGCCTAGTCCTAGGACAGAAACTGTTTCAACTTCTGGGATACTATCACGGGATCCTTTTAATTATTCAGTCTTAGAATCTATTTCTGCATTCAAGTGTAGGTTGTTCACGGGTGGAATGTTGTTTTCTTTTCAGTTACATTTAAAAGTAAATCTACGCATTACGCATTCAGCTACGTAAGACTTTAACCTTTTGTGACTTCTTGCACCTGGCAATACATCAAATCTTTCAGTCTTATTAAGGACAAAACATAGACTCAGCATAAGCAAACTTTAGGAAATTGGAAAACGTCACCGTTTTCAATGCAACGCACGATAATTAGCGTGGGAAGCATTCCTAACCTCACCATTAAGATGGTTTAATTCGGGCACTTGACGTGAATTCGACTCGCCTTTTCGCCACATGTACACAAATTAGGTAGTCCTGGACTATCCAAGCTTATTTGACACAATCTTAACCTTATGTCTACTTCGTGTGATCGGATCTTTTAGCAAAACTGCAAGTTTTTCTAAAACATGTTTGAGCTAATACATGCCGCAGTGTCAACTTAGGCCACCTACTGTACATCTAACCTTTCCATCAGTGACTGGGTTCTGTATGAAAATCAGATCATACAGATTGCATGATGTAGCTATGTTGATTGGCATTGACCAAACTCACAGCTGTACCCTGCACTATGACTCCTGAAATGTTTAGAGTTTGAAATTAATTCATACTATATATATTTTCTTGTGGCTACACATCGGTATCTAAGGCCCTACTCAAGATTGGAGATAAGCTAAAGCCAATAGCCTTGAAGTTGAAGATTATCTCCAACTTAAGCTTGATGTTGGTGCAACGCGACTGCAATCGGGCGACACAACCTAGTTGTAATATATTGTCTCTGTCTGTACGTATGTGTACTTGAACAAAAGTCTAGTATTATGCAGTTTCAGTGAAATCATATAAGCTTGTGGCGAAAGTTTCCATAAAACCGAGGAACAGATCTGCTCAAGTTTTGCTTTCGCCTGGGGTCTTCTTCAGTGGGTTAATAAGCAGGTGAAAAGGTGAACAAATTTTATTTCTGCATATTTGAACCTCGAAGCAGGAGTCTCTTTGTATCAGGTTCCGAAAAGTCCATTAAAATGTTAATTGTACGAAAATGTTGGTTGGTCACTCACACGTTCCCACCATTTTCTAAGCATCCGGTTTTGATTTCATCGAAAGCACTCTCTGCTATTACTAATGGTCCTCTATCGCTCTACCTAACCGTCCACTCTTTACAGACCGTCTCTAAATCATGTATACTTACATAGTTTATGCCAAACAGAACATCTTTGAGAGCTCTAGCCAAGATTCAAGCCGCCAAGTGACGACATTGCATCGTATCTTGCAATAGATACTGCTTCTGGAGCAAAGACTTCGGGGTATTAGAGAGCCAGAGATAGAAAGTTAACGTTAAAGTGATGTCTGGCAACAACTGTGACGCAAAGTGGGCGCGGTCCTTTAGTACTGGCGATTTAGAAAATCAATCGATCGAGGTGCTTTCAGTGAACACATGTTTCGCCAAGGTAAACCAGTGACTCACTCTCACTCAGGCTACATATACTCAGTCCTCACTCATTCCTCCCTCATGGTTTGGTTAATTCCTTTTACTAAGAAACTATACAAGCGCAGTTTGCGCACTTACAATAGACATAGTTTAAATAGGTAATCTGGATTTAACTAAATCTTTGACGTGCTATGCTGGCCTGGCAGTAATAAGATTTTAATTAAATGAAGTAAGCGCTCATCAAAAGAACGAAGGCGTTTTCAGCTTTAGTTTAGAGTATATAGTTCATATTGTTTAAGTAAGCAAAAATCTTTCTTTTAAAGCCACTTAGTCATTCCATTAATCCGCATTATCAAGAAAATCCCAAATGAAGGCTTCTTGTCTTTATCAGGCGAGCTAACATTATAAATTTTTCATGTAAAATTATGTAGACGCAAATGTTTCTGGTCATTCATTAGCCGCAGTCTAAATGATTTTTCCAAACTTTTAGAGCACGTTTTCCGTTCTCTCGCCTTGCAGTATCTTGATTCATTTAATTCATTTCGTTGCTGCAAATTAGTGTGAGGATACATAAGCTCCACCTGCCAAGCTTAATAGTTAATACCACATCAAACTTTTCTAGCCTGACGAAAACGGTGCATCTTTGCTTTAATTGCGACGTTGAGTATGGCTTGCAAAATAGCAAAATCGGTTTAAAAATTATTATCATCATGGCTTATATGTTCTGTTATCATTCATTAAGTCCACCCGATCAAATATATATTTTATGGGGCTAATCTTGCACAATATATTCTAATGAATAAAGAGTACTTCAGATTAGTTGACTGATTAGCGCAGACACGCCTGCCTCAACATATGTCAGACGGCTCAGTTTTTGAACTAAATAGAACAGATGGCAGAATAGCTTACAGTTATATACAGATAGATACATAGAAACTCTAAAGGCATGGTTATTGAGATCGACAAAAACGTTTTCAACAGAAAGCCCACAGGCACGCACACCTGTGCCGTGCCTAACTTTCTCAAAACCAACAAATTTATTTCAAATTTGGCAAGAATGCAGTTGGACGAACACAGTTCTTATCGATCTCATTAAAATTTCGAAATTTTGTAAATAAACCAAGAAGACTTCTTCGATTTTGCTGAAATGTTGTACGGTTTTGGTAAAATTTTGAACACAAATGTAAGGCAGTTTTTCGACTCCACTGTTTGTTAGCTTGTACCAGGTTGTTATGTAGTCGATTCCACAGTTTGTTCCGTCATAATATGTAAAAAATCATGTCACAATGTCACAAAATATCTAAACTTTAGCTAATGCTAAAATAAAGAAAACTACATAGATCGAAAGCCGGAGTTTAGAACAGTGTTCGACTACTCACGAAAGTAACAGAACAGAGGCAAAATATATTTTCCTGATGTTCGATTTTTAATTTTTAAAATAGCACATTTTGCAACAGATCGATTGTGAATGTGTATGTATACTTAAAAGGATTTACACCAAATTTGAACTGAATCGGTATTGGGCAATTCACCTGCCTTAATTGCCAAAACTCTTGCATTAATTTATAAAAGGTACATAAATGGCATTACATATTATTACATTATATTATTACATATAATAATTGTTATAATATATGCATGATTACATTATTCGATATTTCACTTTCGCTTCGCACACAACCCCGATCTTTCCTTCAGACAGTTTATCTTATTATATTCTTCGTTCGAGACTACGTGAAGCTTACAATATTCCAGAAACCTTAACACAGGCATAAGCAGACACAGCGGCTCGGTTGTATGATTTCCTTAAGTCTCACTTAATTTAACTTTTTATACTGTGAATAGTCTGTTTCAGGCTTTTATACTATTTTTGCCTTCAAAATGCGTAACTATTTCTGGAGTATGTGTCTTCTCCTGATATGGTCCAGCTATTTCATAGCCATGGCGTACTACATCCCGTCCAACCTTGATGATTCAGTTCTACGCCGCGCCCGCGATTACGAAACCCTGGACGTTTCCGATCCGCGACGCTACTTCAGTTTGATTAGGTTAAGAAAAAGAAATCAGCATTTGCCCTATACTGACTAGACTGATGAAACACGACTGCTTTTTATGATAACGTGCTCTTTATATTCCTTTGTAGTGCTGCTTGTTGTCTGAGTCAAAGGTTGATAAGTAGATTCTTGTGGCCGTTTTGTAATGAAATATAATGATTAGCCTAAAAATTAATAGATGATAATTATATACAAACAGAACATACTAATAATTATAAGTTGATACTTATGTAGTTTCTCAGAATAGTTACAACAAGAACAGTGCTGCAATCCAATTGATTTTGGTATAATCCAATTGATTTTGGTATCAAGACCAAGTAAATAATGTCCCCAGCCACCAGGTGAACTGTCTCTCCCAACGCGTTTCTCAAAGCATGACCAATGTAGGTAAAATTTTGTATTGACACTTCTTTCCCAACACATTTCGACTTTATGGTTAAAACTAATTTTATTCCTAATCAGTTTGAAAGGTTATGGGAAGCATAGATACAAAATGTAAGACAAATTTACCAAGCTTTGAGAAATACGAAATGTTGGTGGAGGATAATTTTGCTTGAATATTTGGGAGAATTGTTTACTTGATTGATTCCTTCAAAATTTTGAAAAATGATCATTTTATGTAAAAATACAAATGCCCAAATTGAGCTATTAACTACATAAGGAGCAACATGCCTACGCGAATTGAAATTGCGTCAACTTTATCAGGAAATGGTTGACGATTTAAGGTTGGAAATGACATGCTTTACATCTGGCTGCCATTTTAAAAAGAGCACCTACAGACAGGACTACCACCAATCTATAGAGAATTAATTTATCTACATTTTGAAATAAGGGGGAGGGTCTCCGATGCAGCGAAAAAGGTTAAAGCCGTGAAAATTGGGCAAAGTACTAAAGCAAAACTAAACTTTCATTTCAGAAAATCAACTGATTTAGTTTTGGGTGAGAGTTGATTCAGAGACCGAATAAAGTATATACTGTAATTTAATATGCATAACCTCCCCATTATCTGAACGACTTTCTCGCCGACGCTGGATTCGTTTGAACACAGCTTTCGAACAAGGGTTTTGCCTTTGCGATTGGTGTCAACTTTACGTCTCGCTACATTTAAGTTGCGTCCCGTTAAGAAATTTTGCGTTCACAGACGCAATCATTGCTTTAGCGTGTTTCTGAGCAAAAATAATTTTATTCAGGAAAATTCAGTTAATTTATGTGAAGCAACACGATTTAATGCTTTAAGCGTTTAGAACGATAACGTAGTTCCTTAGCTGTTAACGATTACAATTTACAAGTATATACATATTACATGACATTGCGGTGGTCTGGGCCTGGGGGCGGAGCTCACCAGGGAGATGTTTTCAATTACATAAAGATCCGTAATGGAAAAGTTTAAAAAGATTAATTTGGCATCTGTTACATCTAACCAAGAATACATATGTAATACATAGATAATTCTTAATACATACCCAAACTGTCCTTCTCCGGAGTGAGATGATTAATCCTTGCTGGAAGCTGTTCGTATTATTCATACTTATGCACATGTTTAAGCAAAAATCTTTGCCAATGATAAAAATCAGTCGTGTTTAGTTTATTTGCGAATAACTCTTAAACTCGAGTTTACTAAAACTGGAGTTTATGTTTAAATTTTAAACACTTGCTCAAGTCATGTTTAACTCATGCTTAGCTAAACACGAGTTTAAATTTAAACAGGACTTTAACTTGACTTGGTCACGTTTTAGTTCCACAAGCCAATCAAAACAATAAACTCGTCCAATCAAAAGGTACTATTCCAATTTAAACTGCACCTTGAATGTGAGGTTTAAATACGACATTAAATTAGGAGAACGTTCTTGAAAATTAAACCTGACATTTATTTCAATCTACAAAAGAAACAGAACATATTTATGATTTTTTTATGTACATGAAAGCTTTAATTTTCAAGACGTTGACTTTCAGGGCTAACATAATATACTCGCGAAGAACTGATTAGTCATGAAAAATCCAATTCCACTATTTTTCGTCAAAATTTAAAACACGTGAGTTTCAGGACGGGAACTACAAAATTACGATCTCGCAATTACAATTATGTTATATTATTTCATACCTGGTTTAGTTTAAACACGAGCTAAACACGACTGGTGCAAGCCACCTTCAAACTCTTATTACCCATGCTACATTCATTATTAGCTCCTCATTAAATTTACTCTTGCGCGGAGCTCAAACTTTTAGTTTCCGCGATCGCAGTTACCGAACGTTTCCACTTTCCTATGGCAGGACTCGTCGGAGAGCCTATTTTTGTGATTGGTATTAGAGTTTCCATTTTCCAACAATCAGCAGTAACTATTGTTTCGTAGACTGCGTGGATGGATGGACAAGCAAAAATTATAAAAAACGTTGAAGAGGTTGAGGTTAAATTCGCAACCCTCGCCCTTGAGGAACCCTAATTAGAAATTCATGTTTCAGTTTTCATTTTATAACCATGCACGAAAAAAGAAGACAAGTTACATTATTGCTGTAAGCTCAATATACCTACAGTTCTTATTTAGTGCACAATAAGCAACATTTCTTAGCCGAGATACTAAAGTGGTAGTGAATACGTTTGTCAACACCTAAAGATTTTTATATCAACTCAGTCAATACCTTTTAATGCAAATTAAAACAACTCAGAACAGACAAAAACAGTTGCAATCATTACGTACAATACCTATTACCTTCTAATATACATGAAAATATGCTGGCAGTGTGCGTATGTAAGTCATGACTAAAAACAGGCCACGAAGAGCAAACAGATATTATTATTAAAACTTTGAACAGAACACGAATTCAGCTTCAACAACCAATCTGAATTATGCTCAACTAACCACTGATCATAGTATCCACTCCATGGTCGTTTTTCATAAAACTTTGTCGAGCAGTCGAGTCCAGTAGCTAAACTACGGTGAAAATTGGCCAGGCACTGATCTCGCGATGCGAGTTACGCTTAGAAACAATTTACGAGTTGTCAAGTCAAGGTCTCTAGCAAAATTTGAATGTAAAAATGTTACTCGACAAACTATTAATTTTTGTTAGATCTCCATATTTCGAGTGTTCAACCATGACAAATTATTATTAATTAAATTCCAATCACTGTTGTTCGATTTTCAATTCCAAAAGAAGCAATAAATTATCGGAATCGACAACTTATATGAAACTGGCCCCAGCTTATGCTTCATGCAAACATAGCTTCAACTCCTTATGAAACGCTGTAATTTTGCACGAGTACACATAGTACTACTTCCTTAAGAGAAAGAATCTGTAAGCTGTCCAGTTTGGTTTCAACTCCCTATTTTACCTTAAATTAAATCGCACATAAAATGGAAGCTGCTTACAGGAAGCAGCACGGCCTCCAATATATACATGAAAAAAGGACAACACACCAGCCCACAAAGACACATTCAAACCGGGCCAAATAATGACACCTAACAAACTAAACAGCATAGCTAAAAAGATATGATGTCAAAAGCATAGCCAATTAAAATTGTACAAGAACTAATTCAAACGAACGATATATACACACATAGGAAATACGAATTTAGAACACAATTTATTCAGATACTAAAAACAATATTGGTTCAGGCCAGGAACAATGTTTGATGGCTTTCACATTAAACGGTGCACAAATCCTTGAAAGTTAACCACTTACAAAACCGAAGTATAGCGCATATTATTAGGGACCATCTGCTGTCGCGCACCCTCATTATTCATATCGAACAATGTTTGGGCAAAATTTGTATAAGCAACCAATTTTTCCAAAAATGTCCTTTCCACAGCAACCAACGAATTTGATTTTTCCATTTACGGTTTGTACGAGCACTGTAACACATTGCAAATGACGACAAACTGAAAACAACAACATGCAACATTTGGCAAGAGACAAACATGGAATAGAATGAGAATGGAAATTTCGCGCAGGCAAGAAAACAACGATCAGGTCGCAAATAAAAGCGTGGAAAGTGCCAAGATTCGGTTTATGGACTGACTTCAAACTTTTTATGCGGATAACAAAATAAAAAAACTTGTCATGCTTTTATTTATTAGCTACTCTTGTTCCGGCAAAATTGTACTATAAGCAATCTACACAATACAATTAGTCCAAAACACTTGAATTGACAGACAAATTCACACTTTACAGAAAGTCCTCAGTTGTACTGGAGATAAGTATATGTAGAAAAGCATAATACTAACGATCCACATTGAAGTAAAAAGTTTAACTGTAACTAACACACACAATCTTCGAGCAAAGGTCTACGAAATAATACTGTACAAAATTGGCTAAAAACTCAATATGAACAACGGCTAAAACAGTTACTAAGTATCATGAAAAAATGTCAAAGGAGGAAAAACTAAATTCCACTTTGGGAGAGTACATCTCTTTTTTGGTCAGAAGACGCCGAGACAGTTCCCTGATAAGACTGGAGGATATTAAGCCATGGGAATGAAGAGTTCCCAGATGACAGAGAAAGTTACGGCCCAAATTTTTGCTTACAATCACTTCGCCGTACAATTCCAGAAATTGTTCACACGCTGTCTTGATATGGCGATCCGCATAGTAGCTAAAACCAACAAGCAGTCTGACTGAAATGTGAAGTAAAACCACGAAATAACAGATTCATCGATATTAATAAATAAGTCTTGTTCATACGTCAAGTAAGGTACAGAGTAGTTATCTGCATCTGTGCATGTAAGCTGAGCATAGAATGCTCCCTTCAGACCTAACAGGATAAAACCCTCCTCCTTTGGAGGGAAAGAGAGCCAATATCCGATCAGATTGTAGAACCTTCTTTAAAAGGTGTCTCTGCCTTCGTTCTCACCAAACAGAGGGGGTTCTCTGCAATTTTATTGGTTTAGTGCCCTATTCTGGTCCCAGTGCTTCAGTGCTCCAGTGCCCAAAAAATTAAGACATTTTCTGAGGAATAGGCAGGGTTAATCACATCTATGTCTTCCTTCGCAAACAAAATGGCCCGCTATGGTTGTATTGAATATGCTATATTGGTAAAGACAGAAAACTGTGGCATAACAAGTGACGTACGCATTTTTCCCAACGTGTTTATTCCACATTTTCATAAGTATCTTTTCATCGTCGTTCACATCAGTAAATTCATCAATCATCTAGAAATTTATAATCACAATAATGTGTAGCAGTTGAAAGTTTTTCAGATATAACAGCCTCTCAAAATATAGAAGGCAATTGCACAGTCAAATTTTGTTATTAAGTCCTTAAACAGACCAAGAATAACTAACTCCAAAATAGTAACCAGAACAAGATGTAGAAATACTTCCACATTCTAACATATGAATTTCTGAATACCATATTGCATTTAGATTGTAACCAGTCTGGAAAAGGATCTGCTTCACTATCTTTATCAATTTCATCGGGAAGCACTGGCAAACTAGTACGGCTGTGGAAATACTGCCTGGAAATAAGCGATGACATAAAAGACAACATAGCCGACTACGGTACGAAAGACAAAATCACCACAGGCATCAAAAAGCAGGCTCAAATCCAGACGGTCGGACCCTTCGCTTTTTGGGTGCCACAAAACATTAGCGTAAAGTTGGCCATCTTCAAAAAATATTTCACTCCAGATCCCATCTCCTTCAAGCGATGGAAACCTCCTATTCGAAATCCTGGATATGCCTGCGGCAAAACGGTATTCTGCTCGATAAATATAAGCTGTGCTAACATAAAAACTAAATCCGAATCAAATACCTTGCATGACCAGCCACAATTCGCTTCTTAGGAGGCAACAGATCACGCAGATTCACTGAGAATTCATTGAGATCAAATTTTAGCGAACGACGATAACGTCTCACCGAACTAAAAAGAACAATTCAGCTACTATCTAATCCTATTAACTATGATCGCTCAATAAGAATTCGTATAAAACGTTTTCAAATTTCAGCAATTGCCGGGTGAATATTACGTATGGTTTAAATACAGATGTAGTAACAATTTGTAAGCATTCTAATTGTCATCATGACCAATTACTTAAAAGCAATTTACCGAGGGTCCACAATAAATTCTGTCAAATTTAGTCGTTTAGACGGAGCATAGGAAGGCTTAGCATGTTGTGTATAGAGACGGCTAGGGGAACCTTCAAAGGACACGTCAGCGTGCGGATTAGTTCGAACCTGGATTATAATGGCTTTGTTTCCGTCCACTCGCTGTTTCTGAATAAATAAAGAAGGCAATGCTAACCACAAAACAGAACTATACTATTAAGTCTTCTAGTTAACAGTTCATTACTTAAGAATATTTCAGCAATCGTTTTGGTGTGCCTCACATATAACACAACTGACTACCGATATCCTTTACAGGGGGAGGGTCGAAATTGCCGCTCCCGGGATTTCTGCTTCCCTGGCCAGGAATGTTTTGGTGGTTTTCAAAAATTTTCCGGCTTTGCAAGAAATTTTTACTTAAAATGTCTATTTTATATACGGATTTTTAGATATTTTTCGAAAATGTCTATGCCCAGGCACTTTTGAGAATTTTTAGCGTTTATTACATGCAGAATTTGCCAAAAACATCAGCTTTCGGCTCATTATGGCAAAAATCTCCTCCCCGCCAGGAAAAATCCCTAAAAAATACGCTTTGCGATCATGGGTAAATAACCAGTTACAATAATGTAGTTAATCTACTGAAGACAAAAACAGTGCCGTGCGAAGAGGCATATAGTAGGCACGGGAAAAATTTGGACCCGGGTACCCGGTACTACCCGAAGCCCTATGTCGGGTAATTGTGACACTACCCGGGTACCCGGGTAATGGGGTACCCGAGCATTTTCGGGTACTCGAGAAATTTTTAACCCATTTTTCGGATTTGGCCATTTTGAAAATAAACTTTTTTCAGGGGTCTTTATTCCCTTCCCATTGAGCTTAGATTGGACATATTTTTATTCCTAAGGCATTTCAAAGGAGTTTTAAAGACTTAAAATGGATTATTTTGTAGCACATTAATGCACATTAATTGTAGCGGTATCAGAAGCTGATGCTGATACAGACAACATTGGTTTTTATTTTATAACCGCCCTCAGACCAGCAATTTTCTGAGTTTCGTACCACCGTTGCGCTGTCCGTTTCCTCTAACCTTTAAATATTAACAAATTTTAAAAAGCGTTTGGATTATAAGAGCAAATCCCCATGACAAAACTAAGCTAACTTCAACTGCTTGTCTCTGGAAATTTGAACAGCACAAAAGGCAGCAAACAAGCAAAAGCTGCACGATGTACTAAGTTTTGCGTCGTTTTTATTCCTTTTATGTACCTAATTTCTTAATGAAACCACGTAAAAATAAAATGTCTTGGATAAAAAACTAAACTTTTTGTGATCGGATACTACACTTTACTGACAACGAATGTAAAATTTTAAACTCACTCGCTCAATAAATTGACTTATGTGTTGAGATTAGTGTTTACATTTTCCATTTAGATTAATTTTATAATTTTTTCCTGAAAACGATTGCTACTTTCCAATTTCCTTTCCCTCTCTCTGTCCTCTTACTTTTGGAGTAACTTTACTAAACGTAAAACTGATGAGAGATGCAAGTCCTTTAGAAATTTTATTAAACGTTTACAAGACATTTATTAAATATTCCATGAAATAAATTCAATTATTGTCATTACGATTCCACTGTATCCAGAGAAATTCAAAGTAACCATCTCCCTCAAGTTGGCTAAACTTTCTCAGTCACTAAAGGCGTGCGCATACCAAAGAATCATCGAAAAACTCGTATGCTAACTGGTTAAATGAATGTTCAAACAATCTGGGAGCATTTTCTTTGTTCAGAATTCAGCTTAGAAACAGCTAAAGTTTATAAAAATTGAAAACTAATGAGCGTTGGCCGTTAGTGAAGGAAGTTTTTCAACGTTGACCATGTGGCATTAAAGAGAATCACTAAACATTCAAGATCATATCAGTCACTACTGACACCATCTAATGGTACCTACTACCTAGTATTGTTACCTACAGTTTAGAGAACAACGCAGAGCTGTGGCAAAAGTCACTGATTTGATGCGAACAGTTTTGTTTGTATCTTGTGAATTTTAAGTTTTAATTAATTCATAGACTTCCGCATTATGACTGCATCAACAGGAATTTAAAGAAAGAAAAAGTTATTAGAGCAAAGTAAATTTAATATTTTAAAGACAAAAATCTAAATATAGAAAATTACAAAATGTTTGAAAAATACCAGGACTAATTCCTCTTCCCATTATATACGTTTTTCTGTTATGGTATCTTTTTATAATAGTAAATTTTATAATAAACCGAAAAAATCTTCGGTGGTTACAAATTTTCTTAGCCAAAAATTTTCGGTGGTTAAAAATTTTCTGAGCCAAAAATTTCTCTATGCTTGATCCAGATTAATCCGGTTTTATCCGTTTTTTCCGGTTTTAACTGGATATCGGGTACCCGAAGCAGGACCCGGGTACCCGACTACCAGTGCCCATGCCTAGCATATAGAACGTGTTCGACGCATGCGCTAATTAATAACAACATTAATTCAAATATTTAATAGTTCTACAATAAAAACCAAATTAAACCAGGAATTAATCTTCCTAAAAAACCTGTGCTGCGAATTTGTACCAACCTTAATCACAAAGGTCATGCGAAAGTGACAAGAATTAAGGTGTTTCAGCAGCGAATAGATGACCGGAGCCAAGACACCACACCAAGGGCATCGATTGGATTCGGAGGGAGTTAGTGCGATGGCCAATCGTTCCTCCATCCTGGTCATGGGCGCCTCCTGAATTCCGGCAGTACTGCTGCCGCACTGAGATGAACTAGCCGCCGTGGAAGCAGCAGGGGGACATTCACAGGTGTTGGCCGGTATACGACTGGACGGTCGTTCGGTGCCATTCAGTACAACAGAGGCAGGATTGTCAGACTCAGACGGAACAGTTGCCGGAAGGGAAACCTCTATGTGGGCAAGGAAATGATAGACAATGAAAGGGAATGTTGAGGATTTGGCTGAAAAAAGAAGAAAAAATGAGGAGAAATACGTCGAGGAGAAAACATTATACTCGCCAAATTTCCCCCTCTCTAACATTTAGCACTCCTCCTTTTACTAAAGGGCGCCTAGAAAATATCAAATCTTGTTTTAGCATTTAGGGCAACTGAAATTACCCTGCTACTTTTTTGCCCAGAAAAACCTCAACAGCCACTACAAAAAAACAAGTTATACCCTGAGCTTCAGCTGGAGGTGCTGCAGCCGCCGATTGAGCAGAAGCTAGCGGTGGCAATGAGATGCTGGGTAATCTGAATGGCGCGGAAGATGTTGATGTCGGTGAAGACTTAGCCGTCACCAAATGACTAGAACCGATATGCTGAGATGATGGTGATGGAAAGGCAGCAGCAACAGCAGCAGAAGCACGATGAGGGGATGCGTTGGTTGCTTTTGATGGGGAAGAGGGTGAATTGGGGACGGACGACTCCATATAGTTAACTCTGAATCGAAGGACGGCACAATCATCATCCGGGACTGGCTGAAACTGAGTACATGCAAACACTGCACAAAACTATTAAAAATTTTTTGCAAAGAAAACGCTTGGGCTGAGGGACACGGAAACTTACCTAATATGGATGGCGCTGAGGTTGCAAAACTTAATTCAGCAATAGTATTAATTAAATTAATTAATAAACAATAATGTGGAAAGCAAAGGAATAAAACGATAATGCAACTAGGCCGTGGCAGATTTAATACAGCAACAGCTTTGTCTTAGTTGGGTTCTGGTAATCGTTAGCTTCGAAAGGATAACAAAGAGGAAGATGTTTACCAGAAACTTGCATTCCTTAAGCTTACGGAATACATTACGGTAAGTGCACATTCGGAGACACAGTCTCTTTCAAGGTGCACACCCCACGAATTCCGCCCCCCCCTCCATAACCCCAGAAATTGCCATTTTTACATCAAATTTCAAAAATTTTCAGGCTTCGCTGGATTTTCGATTAAAGCTCAAATTAAAGCTCCGACTTTAGCTCAAAAAATATAGAATGTAATCTTTTGCGATTTTTGGCAGTTTTAGACCAAAACTTAAAAATATTTTTTCAAAATATGCCATTTTGGGCGAGTCCCCACAATAGATGGAGGGCCCACAAAGCTCCCCTTAAAGTTTGGAAAAAATAAGCCAGCCCCCCCTTAAAGAAAAGTTTAAATCCGATTGCTAAAGCAACTTGGCTCAAGAAATCAACTCACAGAATTGGGACAGAGAAGCCAACTGGAATCCACACTAGTTTTTCGCTTTCTTCTACCGCCGTTCTCCACGCGAACTCTTTTGCTCTCATCCCTGCAGTGTTAAAAATAAAGAATGCAGTCAAGAACAAAACAAAATTTATTACCAAAACAAACTAAAACTTAACAACCACATTTTATACAAAAACGGCAATATAGGAACACAAAACAGCTTTGTTCTTCTCTAATCTCTTTAACTGATCTTTTAGTCATCAAAACAGAACGACTTTCCCTTAGATGCGCCCGTATACGGAAGCGCAGAACACTCAATCGATTGAATTAAATTTTAAACATGTGCAAAAAATCTTTAGCAAAAAGCATAAATGAAGATGAAAATACAATCAATCTATCGTCACTCATACCAACCTAAGATCCAAATCAAATTCTCCATCTCTTAAGGTCTCCTGACCATGAAGGTTAATCATGGTATGATAGACTCGACACGACTGCTTTCGTTGAACTCGCACCGGACTAACAGACTCAGTCTCCAACTGAGGGTCTTGGGACAGCGAACCACGAGTTGATCGTCTGCCCACCCTGTGATTATTGTTAGGAGACTGATCATCTATAGTATATTTGACAAAAACAATATATACCAGTTTAAAGGTAAAAGTTAGATTTCAAAGGAAAATAAAGAGAAAAACGTTAGCCCCTATAGTACACATCTGCGAGGACTTTTTTTACAAACGTAAATGACTGTACTTTGCTAGAATCCGCCTCAAATGTTGCTTAAAAATTGCCATTTCCGCTAGAAGCAAGCAGAAATCGGTCAAGACAGACACCAACCGAAAGTACATTGGATCAAGCACAATGCTTATACAAGGATAAATTGGCTTTCACAAACATCATTAAGATTAGGCCTCCGGTTCAGACAAGCCGGAGAATCGAGAATTTTGAAATGGAAAGAAAAAGAAAAGCACAGGTTCAACTTTGAAATAACTCTGGATTAGCCCCATTTAAACCGTAGTTCCAGTAAGAATGAACAACAACAAAACCACGCCGAGGATTTAACAAAATTTCTGACACTAACCTGGACAACGAGGCTTCAGTTTTGAAACAACCACCTTAATTTTCAGATATTGTGATCTAAAAAACCAATATATATATTCGTAAAATAAATTAAATCAATACGTATTACAAATAATTCGCAGCGACAGTTCTAAAAGACTAGATTAACAGCACAAGTAGCAAGAAAATAATTACATACTAATTTACAGTAAAAGCTACATACGTATAATGGACAATGTAGACGTGCAGAAGAAAGTTAAAGAACTGCTAAATAACTTGGAATGCTTGGAAACGATTCCGAATACCGGAGGATCGTGAACGTTATCAACTGGCCAGAAATAATTACAACAGAAAACTTCGTGCAAGAACGAAAGACTATGCGTCTGAAGTACGTGTAAACCGTCTTTCTGGACAACCGTGGTGGAAGACTGTCAACAGCGTTCTTGGCAGGTCCAGACGAACGGTAATACCAGCTAGCTCTGTGTAGCGGCACCGATAGCGACACCTTGATACAGGATCCTGGCGGCAAGGCCGAGCTACTGAATAGTATTCGTGCCAAAAGCCACCACCAAGTTCCTACAGCCCGCTTGCCCCCCTTCATGGCACATCGTACTGCCACTCATATCTCGATCATCAGGTCCCCCCCCTGGTTCCGTGCTTAGATACCTCAGAAAAACGCGCAATACGCGCAAGGCCAAAGGTCTATACAGTATTCCAGCATTAGTGCTTCGGAACGGCGCTGCTGAGCTTGCTCATCCTCTGTCACTGCTATACACTGCGTCCTTAGACCATGGCTTTGTTCCGGGGGATTGGAAAGTAGCCCATGTCATTCCAGTTTTCAAGAACAGTGATAGAAGCGATGCCGGAAGCTACCGACCAATAGCCTTGCTATCTATTGTATTGAAAATCATGGAGCGACTAATCCGTTCCCAGTTTTACCGGTACCTGGAGCGCAGAAACCTTCTCAGCAAAGTGAAGCTAGAATTGTGAGGAGTTTGGAACCACCTCCGTGGGAAAACCGATGGACATGTTCCCCATCAAATGGAGATCCCCAAAGGTGCTCCCTGGCCTCCGCCTGGTCTTCTTCTTCTTCATCTTCCTGGACCGTCGTGAGCAGGCTCAATGCGGTTGGACCAACTAGAGTCGGCCCACATCCCGGAGATAGGCAAGGACCCTGGGGGGACCCCTCGAAAGGATGTCAAGCCTGGGCCGGGACCCGAAGTGCAGTCGTCTAGCGCCCCTATGAGCAGGGCAGTGGAGTAATAGGTGAGGTAGGTCTTTTTCCGGAGCTGAGCAGTCAGGGCAGGCGGGGGACGGAGAGATAACCATCCTGTACCTCTGCTTGGCCAGCAGGAGGGAGTGACCGTTACATCTCAGCTGTGAGAGAGTCACCCGCTCCTTCCTGCTGAGACCTTGCTCCAGTTCCAGCGAAACAGGTTTATTCCCGTCGAATGTTCCATTTGTATCATCGGTTTTCCAAAGCCGCATGCATTCTTCACGGATATATGTTTTAACGGCGGCTTTGGCGGTGGTGTAGTCCAACTCCACGTTTTCCTGCTCCATTTCAGTTCCCAATTTAGCAGCAGTGTCAGCTGCTTCGTTGCCAGTAACATCGATGTGACTGGGAGTCCACTGAACCGTGACATGGACCCCGATGGTCAACGGCGCGAATAGGTTCGCACTCCTGGGGTCACGGTATTAATTTGCCGTGTCGGATTATCATGGAAGAAAGAGTGGCATCATTCCTTAAATGTGCTACCGAGCTGTTGGATCCACTTCCATCATCCCCTGGATGTATTGGATCATCAACATGCGAAGACTGCACTGGATTGCTGCTTGCTGAAGTGCCCTCATATAGCATTTTGCTGACGAGCCCAGACCAGAAGAAGCTAGAATTGGGGCCGATTTCATCATTAGTCACAAGTTCGCAAGTTTACAAGTCACAAGCAATTTCGGTTTTAAATGAATTTACTGGTTTACTTCAGGACAACGACACTTTCTCGAAAGCGGGTCAATTAACAAATGAAATGACCTAAATTTTACAGAAATTTGAGCGCCAATTTTTGGTATAAATTAACTTTTTCAATGTATTAAACTGATTATTCAGGCTAATTTATACACTCTTCATTCATGTATCTAAATGTGGGGCAATTCTATGCTTAATTTACTTTTCTTGTATCCATTTCTTTATTTTCTATTTGCTTAAGGCAATTTAACTTTCGAAAAGTCTTCCGTTTGCACCATAATTCTTGAATTATTGTTTTTTTACTGTAGTTCTTTGGTTTCAAGTTGCTTCTATTTCGGCCCCTTTTTCCCCCACAACTACTTTCCTGAACTTGTGAGCTCTGACGTAATTTCCGCGGGACAGGGCTGCCGCGCGACCTTTCTCAGAAAAAAGGAAATAAAAAAGGAATTTTGCACCCGAAAAAAAGGAAAAAAAGGAATTTGTCCGACAAAAAATAGGAAATAAAAGGAATTTTCAGACATAAATTAATAACGTTACTGAGCAAAAAATTAAATTTTTTCCATTTTGAACAGCCACACAAGGTTTGAAACATTTACATATATACGTTTCTAAGAAAAGAGAATTTAAGCAAAACGCTGTATAAAATGCAAATGCGGACGCGTTTCAAGTTTCGTCTTCTTGATCACAATAAATACGCTATTATAAAACAAAAAATAGGTGCCGAAGGCGCGAAATTTGTTGGTTTTGTACCTCCTTTTGTATTTTTATCTTAGTATTTCCGACCCTCGAATCGGAAACAGGAAGGCGCTATCTGCACTTGACCTAAATTCATGTATAATTACAATCAAGATTTGAAGTTTAAATTGAGAACACCTTAAGAATAGGTTTTGAAGAATTTATCCTTTAAATATCTAACTTTGACCCAAAGAAACAAGCAAAGCAATGCGACGTGGTATAAAATATTTCATCCGAGATATATGAACCCGCAGAGCGAAAATTCGGTTATTTGAGCTTGAAGTAGCTTATAACTGGGTTAAAACAGCGAGATTTGGGGGGCACAGCACTTCAGAAACTGAATCGGCTATGGAACCATCAACGCTTTTTAATGAAAAAATAGGCCTTCTCCAGATTCCACTAATATCTAAAATTTAGCTTTGTACCCGAAAATGAAAGCAACTTATAATATACGAATGGAAATAGAATAAAGTAGAAATGCTAAGCTCAAGATCAGGGGGCTGGAGTCCCCTAAGAAACTTATAGAATTTATAGAAATTTGTACCTTCAATTAGGGACGCACTTAGGATTTTGAAAAGGTCGAGCCTACAAAATTTAGCCCACATAGGTTGAAAATTTTGATATTTAAAATCCGTGGTGGGAACCTTTAAAAACCTTTAAAACCGTTCGATTAAAGTTATGGAAAAATCAGCAACTAACTGACACCTTAAAATTTTTTGAAATTATGAACAATCTGTAACGGAAATCTTTAAAAACATTTGAAATACGAACGCTTAATTTTGAAGTTTGCCGGAATATACATATAGTAAATTTCAAAAAGTTTAAAACTGAATTGAGATGCAAAAATTCCTGGCTTTTTCCTAGGCAAAAATTTCTGGGGGGGAAGTCTGGAAGGGGCTCGGATTTTTGGGGGGGGGGGAAGAAACATTTTTCAAAAAATGCCTAAAAATAGCTATTTTTTGCTGCTAAGCTAATAAATTAACTATTTTTAACTTAAATTTAAGCTTACAATATATACCTAAAAAATGCTTAAAAATGAGTAAAAATCCGGCGAAGCCGGAAAATTTTTTCAAAATTTACCCTCAAAACCCTATTTTTCCGGGCATTTTAGAGTTCTGGGGGGGAAGGCCCGAATCCTGGGGGGGCGATCCAAGTCTGGGGGGGAACGAATTTCTGGGGCGCCCCCACCCCCCATGTAGGAAAAAGCCAGAATTCTGCAGATGAAAATTAAAAATTCACATCGAAAAAGGCGAAAGTTTCTATAACGTGAAGTAGACAAGTGGCGCAGACTCAGAAATGTTTAAAAACTGATATATATATATATATATATAACAGCTGTGCAGGTGCGAAAAAATTTAAAAACTTACATAGAAGAGCGATGCCGCCAGGCGTGAAAATTTTTAAAAATTGAGAGAAATAAAGATATCTGCAGGCGCGCAATTTTTTTAAAATATGAAATAGAGACTGAGGCACCGCAGGAACAAAAATTTTCCTATCTGCTATTTTATGCTTTAAAAATAGATCGCCTTTTGCTTTCTTGAAAACTTGACTGTGACGTCTATGCATTTTGCCATCGTATTTAGTGCATTCTGCATATACCTCAAATAGTGCATTTTGCGCAAAAACTGCAGCAGTCTATGCACACATTACTAACATAATATATACGTTTAGTGTTACTCAAGATTATATAAACGTTCTATCGAGTATATACAAATTAAATTTTAACTCTTGTCTTCAAGCAAACAAAAAATAAGTCCAACAATTTCTATAAATATAAATTCGTAAGTCATATTAAGTAAAAATGTATGTAACTTTAGCATTCTATAATAAAACTGAAAAATTAAGTTAAACAATATTCCGGCGAAGCCGGAAATTTTTTGGAAATTAATACCGTAAGACTAAATTTTAGGCACATTTTTGTCAATTGTCAGAAAATTTTTGAAAAAAAGGAAATAAAAGGAATTTTTGCAGAAAAAAGGAAAAAAGGACGACCTCGAAAAAAAAGAAAAAAAAAGGAAAAAAAGGAACCGCGGCAGCCCTGGCGGGCTTGCCTGTCATTTACTTGTGGCTTGTGACTTCTGGCCACAAGTAGCCTGCAAATTTTGATGAAACCCAATTTTGGGTAACTTGTGGCCACAACTCACAAGTTCACAAGTTGTGGCCTGTGAACTTGTGACTAATGATGAAATCGGCCCTTGCTGGACTAGATCACAAGCTGATGTCAGCTCATCACAACGACAGCTTTATCCCGTTTATAACGAGGCCGTGGAATCGACTGCCGAAGAAGTAATCAACAAGGCCAACTCTCAGGGATTTCTGTTTACTCTGTTTACCGCTACCTCAAAGTCATCCTGAAAGGATGCCCCACTGAAAAAGCTATGTTATTTATGTTAAGGTAAAGTTAAAAAATTTTCAAAATTGGAAAAAGCCACAGCAAAATTGCTTGAAAAACTAATGTTTTGTGTGATTACGTATGTTCGTCAATTCTTAAAAATCCTATAGTGATCGCACATAACAAAACATGGCTATCAATAAGGCAAAATGACTAATTTCGAGCTGAAACCTAAAAATTTCAAAATTCGCGTTACGGCACATGGAGAGCCCATACAGTGTTCCATTTTCCACAAAACAGTCAACATCTGTAGCAACAACAAAAAATTACACACCACAAATATTATGAGGCTATGTACTTACTGAATGTTGTAAGACATTTCTAGACTCCGCTCACAAAATAATTACTTCGGAAAGGTTAATTCATTTCACATGAACACTCAAATATTTTGCTAAGAAAATGAAACATATCTCAAAACTAATTTTTACGGATCCAATATCTAAAGTAAAACCTCACCCTCCTGTGAAGCCATTTTTCATGTGAAAAACATCATTTGCCAAAGATAGGTGCGGTGATTGGGATTCCTTGGCAATCGTATTCAGAGGAACTACACAAAAGCCAAGCTGAATCTCCTCAACATTTTCTGATATCAACATTGCCTTAAAACGGACAAAGGCGAAGTGTAAAATTACGCACAATTAAAACAATCAGCCCGTTACAATCCATTGATAATGCTTATAAAGAAATTTACCTCAACTGTGTAGGAAAACTGGGGAAGCATAAGCAATAAAATTAATGGCAAAATCGCGAAGGATAACAAGTCCAGACAGGGGCGCACCCAGGATTTTGAAAAGGAGGGGGCCGAGCTCGAAAAAGTTTTTATTTCCGATAAACGCGCTTACGCCTGGGGTCGGAGCCGGTTCCCAAATTGGGAATGTCTTGAAATTATGAAAAAATCCGTAATCGCGACTTTAATTGAACGTGAACTTGAATTTAACATTATGGAAAATTTTGTAATGAAAACCTTGAAAATATTTGAATAAAAAGCTCGGCAGGCGGCCGCAAATTAAAAAACTTGAGCTAAAAGAGCGCGGCCGGCGCGAAAATTTTTAAAAATTGAAATAGAATGGTGTCGCACGTGCGAAAAATTAGAAAACGTGGCTACAAAAGCGCTGCAGACGAAAAATTTAAAAACCTTGAGTTACAAAAGAGCCGTAGCCGCAAAAAATTTTAAAAGTAAAGACAAAATAGCGCCGCAGGCATGAAATTTTTTAAAATTGAGACAGAAAGCACCGCAGGCAAGAATGAGATATAATAGTGCCGCACGCGCGATAAATTTTCATATTTTTCCGTCTTATGCAATGAAAACAGCTTAATTTTTGCCTTCTTCCCCAAAAATTAGAAACACGTCCCCCCAGGATTCGGGCATCCCACAAAACCCAAAGTTGCCCGGACAAATAGGGTTTTGAGGGTAAATTTCAAAAGATTTCCTGCTTCGCCGGATTTTTAGGCATTTTTAGCTATTGCAAGGACAAATTTAAGCTAAAAATAGTTTAATTTTTAGCTCAACAGGAAAAATATATAGCTGTTTTAAGCATTTTTCCAAAAAATCCCCCCAGAAATTTTTGTGTAGGAAATTAAGCCAGCCCCCCTTGGGTCCAGGCGTCACAACTAAACCTGCTTGTTAACAATAAAGCCTAATGACATTTTCCAGTGTTTTTTGTAATAACGAATCCACTTCATTTTACTTATACATACGTACTAGACCTAATTTGCTTTCTTACTGTAAGATAAATTGTCCTATTAAATTCCTGAATCATAACCACGGAAAAGGTTCTAAGAGCAAGCAGCGCTTGAAAATGATTGAAAATTAAGACAAAGCAACCAACAATCCATTCACATTAACTATATTATATACGTATACATACTTGAGTTCTGTTGCGTATACTGTGTCTACAGCGATGCAAACTAATAAAAACATGAGCTTCTTCACCACTTGCTTCAGAGATATCTGAAACAGAAACAAAACTACAACTAGGCACTGGTGATTTATATAATGAAGAACTACAAAAATTCTTTAAAGTTAACGCATACGACGACTTAATGCTAATCATCTGTCAGCTCTTGAGATATGAAATAACAAATTTCATAACGTTTGTCTCTCCTAAGTTATAAGGGGCCGAACTACTTAAGCTAAAGAGAAACGGGCTTAGGAGGTCTCCTAACTTGCTCCTAAGTGGGTGCCTAAACAATACTTTCTGTTCGCAATGACAAATAGACGATGTCGATGATTGAGACAAAAGTGTCCATAACGTATTCTAAAAGCAGTATATAAGCGTCCCTTTTCTGTTCTGTATTAAATTCGTGTGGTATATTACTGGTTCAGAAATGGAAAAATATTTTGCACAAAAGAACGATACGTTTTGGCTAATTCTCTGAGATAATGGTAAAAACAGAAATCTGCAAACTTGCACAATAAATAAAATCAAAATGGTGAACGGATTACACTTTCTACAATTTCCACATAACATTGTTCAAAGTTCGTGCAGGCAGATATTTCGAGAAAGTATAGAAAAATTCCAGAAAGAAAGAAAACTTGTATGACTAACAGTTGAAGTTAAAGTTTGTTTACATGAGTTAAATACATAACTGTATACATAAAGGAAAAAGGTTACAGCGTAAGCACACACTGAATTAATAAAAAAGGATAGAGTCCCGTGTAATTCCGAAGAAAAACTAGAAACATTCAGAACCTGCTGGGGGGACTAAAAGAAATCTAAACGACAATAAACTCAACTAAAGAACATAAAGAACCGCATAAATAGCTGAACACGAATCTAAAAACCATTTCTGGATATCCTGCTTTTCATTTGCTAGAAGCAAGTTTAAAAGTTACAAGCTAACCAAAAGCAGGACCCGGAAACGGTTTTCCGATTCGTGTTTGGTTCCCCTGAAAACCCCGATATACAAATTTCAGCAAAGTTGGTGACGAAATAGTTTTGGTTCTCCATGGTTCCCTTTAGAAAAACTTAAAAATTTAAATTATTTAAAATTTTAATTTTTTGTCAAAGAGCGATCAGCAATGTGTTAAAATGCATCCAAATTCTGCGAATTTTATATGTGTATAAGGAAGAATCACCAAGTACATACACATATATATATTTTAACTATCATCCAAGCTCAATAATAGGTTTGCCTGATGTGACACCACCATTCAGAGAGACTACAACGAAAACCCTCATAGATGTCATCAGTTTATATAACCAAACAATAGTCAAAGATAAGTTAAAAGTTAAAAACAGCGTATTTTGAACAGCAAACTCAAAACAACCTGCAGTAGCGTAAACAAAATCACGTCTATACTAAAGTGCGAGATTGAGAAAAGTTAACTGAAAATTTTAACATAAATAAAAACAATAAACAACAGTACTGTAAGAAGAAGCAAGCTGTTAACCTACCAGTTAGTTGACACTGTATACGACGCGCTACAATGCACACAACACAAAGGTTCTATTTAATTGTGTATACGTATATAATACATACAGAAAATTAAAAATAGAATCAAAGATTCTAAATGTAGCAGGGTCTGTAGTTCATGTTGCGATGCTATGACGGATTAATGGTAAACCAATGTATACAGGATTCCTAACCAGCTCCAGGGGGAGGGTAAGGCAAAAATTCTGGGGAGGGGTCGGGAAAGTTTAGGAGAATCCCCCATACCCCCCTCTACATTTAACAATATTCGTCAGCTAAATTCATCAATTAACTGTGTGTGCGCATGTGTGTCGTGTGTGTTTGTGTGTGTGAGTGTGTGTTGAAAAGGTAAATATTAGAGGAATTCTCTTGTAGAACTATGCCTCCCTCTACATTTAACAATATTCGTCAGCTAAATTCATTAATGACGACCAAGAGTGTGTGTGTCGTGTGTACAGGCCCCGCCCATGTGCACTCTATATATACGATATAAAGATCCTAAAAATAACGGAAAACGCAAAAATATACGCATGACATACTCATATTATTTTTGCTGTCATAGAAACCAAGAAAATGAAACAGCAGATGAGATCTTTTGCAACTGGATGGCGAACATGGAGGAGACTTTACAGGCTCCTTAGCAGCCGCAGATACTCCATTCATCATTTCCTTTTTGGGTCTTTTTCTAGGAGGAGGGAATGATTCCAGTCGACCATCGTCAGCAGTCGGTAGTCGACTTGAAAAAATCTCGGCCAGTTTGCGCTTCCTGAAAACAGCACACAACTACGACAGACTAAATTTTTTAATATACTTTCAACGGACTATAAAACTTACAAGAGGTTACTGAACCCGGAGCAGTTGGGGTTTCTTTAATCCCCTCCAAACTTTTTGGGTTGCCCCATCCCACTTTTGTGGGTTTCCCCTTCCATAATAACCGGAACATGCCAAATTTTAAGGATTTTTTCGTCAAATTTATCAAAATATTTCGGCTTCGTAGAAAATTTTGGCACTAAAACTAATTTTTGAAACCTTGTCGCAGCGGTATAAATAATGTAGAAAACAGGTCGACCTAACTGACCCTTTAGTCGATTTTAGACCGCATTAGGGCCCCTCTATCCCCCTCCCCACTACTTTTACCGCGTGGAGAAAACACAGAAATGAGTTGGTTTCTTATACTGGATAACATTGTTAAAAACAGTCACCAGATCTAAATAAGTTCAGCTGTTGAACTCCCTAAGTACAGCAGCAATCAGAAAGAAAAGGGAGGGAGTTGCAGAATTCAAATGAAGATAAACAATTTCAAATGTTCAACATAAAACTCACTTCAACATGGAAAACACAAGCCATTAGCTGCACTACGGAACAACTCAATAAACTTACTCGGAAGATTTCTTCCGTGAAACCCCACTGAGCCGCATATACTGCAAATTTCTCTGAAGAAAAGGAGGCTGAAACAAACGGACAGGTATATCTAAACTTGCACGCATGGTGGGGTCTATATTCTATTTTGGGGGTCTTACAGTACAGTCTAAAAACCAGTCACCGGATAATCTGTGATGAATTAATGTGGCGGATTATCGTAAAATTTTGGAGAACTTCGCGAAACTTTTTCACGAAAAAATGAATTGAATGGGAAGCTAGCTAAGCTGAATTACAACAAAGCCAAGTTTTCGTGAAAACTTCGCTTGGGTAATTTTAGCCAAGAATTTACTAGACAAGTTACGAACCATGTCTTTGTCTATAAAATGATATTTGGATACGTATATATATATATATAGTCAATCGGGAAAAAACGCCATTTTTTTCAAACTTTTGCACGTGTAGAACTCATTTTTTGGAATTATGGGAAAATTCTTGTAGTTTGAAGAATGGCAACCCCTACGGATTATTTTCATGTATTAATGACTTCTCTTGACCGTAGCAATAGAGAGTACTATGTGATTTATTTCCTGGGAAAAAAGCCAAAATCGGGAAAAAAAAGCCACTCATCGGCGAAAAAAGCAACTTTGGTCGAAGCATATCCTGAAGGCGTAGACCAATTCTGAGTGTTCCAACGTGTTCAGCGTCGCTTATTTACCCTAGATTTGATGTTTACCGAGGCAAATTGCCTTCGTAAAGCATTAAATAGAACTTTTTAGTTTGCAGCATAAACTGGCTAGGTTTCATCAAATATATATAACGTAAACATATAAATTTTTTAAAAACTTGCGAAAACGAAGGCTAACCACAAAATAGTGTTTTTTCCAATGAATTCGTAATGCTCTATTTGGCCAAATGTGCCAGTTTCAGGATGAAATGTGGTGTGTAGCCGTCAAAACGACTGACGTGACACATTAGTCCAAAAGTTGCGCATTTCAGGGACTGTCCACCTACAAACGGTATTGCTTTGTAAAACTTGAATTGCTGATTATTTTGAACAGGGGCGCACATAAGGGGGGGGGGGGGGGCCGCCCCCCCCCCAAACCAGATGTAAAGGAAAAATTTTATTGTCCGCGCGCAGCGCGGACGTAAAATTTCAAAAATTTTCGCGCCTTCGGCGCGAAATTTACCTTATTTTTGCTTAATTCACCCTTATTTCAGCGTTTTAAACCTTTAAATAGCAACTTTGTTAACTTTGTCAAAAATTTTCGCGCCTTCGGCGCGAAATTTTTTCTGTTTTTGCTGAATTCACGCTTATTTTTGCATTTTAAACGTTGTTGTCCAAAATTTTTCAACTCTGGGGGGCGATGCCCCCCAGACCCCCCCAAATTTTTCTGAGGTCCGCCCCCCCTGAAAAAAATCCTATGTGCGCCACTGATTTTGAACATAGTTATCATGCCAGAAATCCAGAAAAACTGCTCACTATGGGTCTCCCAATCGACTGGCTTTTTTCCCGATGGGTCAAAATCATCGGGAAAAAAGCCACACCTGCCCAGAGACAACGTGACATCTTGAACTGTTTGCAATAGTATGAGGACAAAGCCAGACATGTTCTCTCTTGATTGCAATAGAAATTATTCAGATAGCGCTATTGACACTAAAGTTATGAATTTTTGAAACATTACCGTTTTCCCGCCTTTTCAGGAACAAAATTTTCCAAAAAATGTCGACCCCGCTGTTGACTATAGAGGATAGATAGAAAGCTAAAAATCAGGCGTATGGGCTTATATTGAGGTCGCCATTCTACACGCCAAATATTACTGCAATAGCTTCATCCGTTAGGCCACAGCGGTCGTGGCTTTTTTCCCCGAAATTTTGACGTGGCTTTTTTCCCGATTGACTATAATATAATTAATATGTTTGACTTCTTTGAATTCCAGCCTTGCATGCATAATACGCGTGCTCGTTTACTAAAGTTGCGTCTACCAAAATCTAATTTAAATTTACGCAAATTCAGTTTCCCATGTAGAATTTTACGACCATGGAACCAAAACAAAAAGTTTGATACTACTTACAGAACGTATCGAGTGTCTTTTTGCCATGGCCCGATAAATCAAGGCAGCGTCTAAAAGTAATCCATGTATATATATATACGTATATATATATATATTATATATATATATGTACGTACATGCTACAAGGCATGCAAACACAAAAACGCTTAGCAAACCAGGAGTCAAGACGTGTTTATATACAATAATAGACGTGTCAATATATGTTTATATACAGGCGCGTAGAAAGGGGGGGGGGGGCGATGGGGCAAGCCCCCGCCCGAAATCGAAGGCGAAAAAAAGAATTTTAACACCAAATAGGAATTCTGATAAATGTTTCCAAAAAAATTTTTTCTCGGCGCTAAGTTCCCACAAAAATACCAGCTTGCACTTGAAATCGGCCTCCACAGGCTACGTTTCAGCACTAATTTCAGAAAAATTTTTGGTTTGCCCCCCTCCGAAATTTTTTTCTGGCTACGCTAGTGTTTATATATATATATACATTACATACACAAATGTTTCCATATATACATACGTACATACATAAATTTCACGAAATTCTTCTTATTCAAAATTTAATAAAATAGGTTAATTCAGCAGAATTCAACCGATTTTCACCGTTTTCAGAACTTTTTCAAAGAAATTGTATAATAAAACCGGGGGGGCATGCCCCCGCCCGAAATCGAAGGCGAAAGAAAAAATTTTAACACCAAATAGGAATTCTGATAAATGTTTCCAAAAAATATCGAATGCGGCGCTAATTTCCAAGAAACATACCAGCTTGCACTTGAAATCGGCCTCCACAGGCTACGTTTCAGCACTAATTTCAGAACAATTTTTGGTTTGCCCCCCTCCGAAATTTTTTTCTGGCTACGCTAGTCGCTAGTGTTTATATATACATTACATTTACATATACAAATGTTTCTATATTTCTATACGTATATACATAAATTTCACAAAATTCTTCTTATTCAAAATTTAATAAAATAGGTTAATTCAGCAGAATTCAGCCGATTCTCACCGTTTTCAGAACTTTTTCAAACAAATTGTATAATAAAACCGTTCATCTGAAAGACACAAGTCCTATTTTTAAAAAACTTCAAAAATTCTACATAGCGTACTGGTAAACATCGCAGGTAGGGCGGGTTCTTCAACCATGAAAGATTCACTGCCGTTTGCCGCACAATCATTGTCAGACAGTTTTCGGGCCATCTCCGTCTAAATACAACTGCCTAAATACAAAATATTATTATCAATCATAGATATTGTCGGGGGGGGCGGGGGCATAGGTGTGGCTGGGCAAAAAATCTGGGGGGGGGGGGTTCCGACGGAGGGTGGGGGGACCCCCCCTAAATTTTCGATTGTATGCCATTTTTGACCTGTTGTTGGCCAAAAATCTGGGGGGGGGGGTAGCAAAAATCTGAAAATATGCCGGGGGGTCGCCAAAATTTGTCATTTTGGTGGGGGGGATCCCCCCACCCCCCCCCCCCCCAAAAAACCAATGGCGGGGGGGGGGGAACAATGATTTCTGCGATTTCTAATGAAAAAATCATTCAACCATGAAATGAAGTAATTTTATCATTAGAGAATAGTTATAAACTTGCGAACTAGGCTGTCAACATGTTTCAAAGTCCAAACTAAGGCCAATATTGAGTAAGAAAGTCCATAATACAGTTAAAAATTGTATTTTTCGCACTAATAAACACTTTAAGACAAAAATATGGACTTTTTTTGCAATATCTACCCTAAAAATACCCAAATTTTGGTTAGTTTTCGACCCTTCGGCGCGACTCCCCCCGTCCAGGTTAGGGGACAGGGGGGGGACGTCACCCCAAAAAGTTTTGAAAAAAGGGCTGGAGGTAGTTTTTATTCCAAACAGCAGTTTTTGGCACACATTTTTTTCCAAAGGAACAAAAATTTTAAAAAAGAACAATACAAAGAACAGAGAAAAAATCAAAATTGGAAGTTAAAACCATCTGTTTGGGTTGGGGCGTATTTGTAATATGGTTTGGGGGCCCCCAGCCATTTTTCCAACCCCCCCCCCGGCCCGGCGACTCCCGCCAGTAGCGGGGCCATGATTTTTTTTTGAAGGGGGGGTACCCGATCACAAAATCCGGCGATTTTTTTGGGACATGGAAAATATTTTGCCAAATTTTAGCAAACTTTACCTTCATTTTCCAAAAAATTCTCAAATTTAAGCAAAAAGTTTTCGATTTTTAGCAAAATGAAAGAAGAAACGAAACTAAGATTGTCACTACAGCACCTCCGACCCGAAAGATTGGGGCCCGAGGTGGGGATCGAACTCACATCACAACCATTTTGCGATCTAGGCCAACGCTCTACCGATTGAGCCTCCCCGGGCACAATCGAACCAAGTTTAGTTTGAATTCGTTCCCAAACTGTAGTGACATTTTAGAAGACGCTTTCGCGCCAGCCCACACAGTCTGATGGGAGCAAACCTCGACCGTTTCAAACCGTAAATGGGCAAGACAAATGAAAGTAGAAACGAAACTAAGATTGTCACTACAGCACCTCCGACCCGAAAAATTCCGGCCTGAGGTGGGGATCGAACCCACAGCCATTGGCAATCTAGGCCAACGCTCTAAATTTACCGATTTTTTAATTTTTTTGTGATTCCCTTTGGCCACATAAAGTTTGCACCATTATTACTTAGAGTTGTGCCGTTAACAAATTTCCCGGGCCGGGCCCGGGCCCGGGCCTGCTGAACCAACCGGGCTGGGCCTCGGGCCGGGCCGAGCCCGGCCCGGGCCCGGCCCGGGCCCGGAGGCCCGATTCAAGGCCCGGTAGGCCCGGTGGGCCCGGCGGCCCGGTGTAGGCCCGGACGGCCCGGTGAAGGCCCGGCATACAGAAAACAGTGCCAAACAATAGTTAGTGCTATTTATTACAACTTGGACAACTCGGGTAAGCTTAAATTGGACTTTCTAGTGAAGAAATTGTGGAAAAAAATTAGAAAATGGATAGTACAAATTTGACCGGGCCTCACCGGGCCCGGCCGGGCCTCTCAGGCCCGGCAGGCCCGGTAGGCCCGGCTCGGGCCGGGCCTGCGCGGCCGACCGGGCCCGGGCCCGGGCCGGGCCTACCGCTTCAACAACCGGGCCCGGGCCGGCCCGGTGCAGGCCCGGCCCGGGCCCGGCCCGGAGCCCGAGGCCCGATTCAAGGCCCGGGCACAACTCTATTATTACTCATTCATTACTTGGAGTAATAAGAAGCCATTTTTATATCAAAATGTAGCTTGACATTTTCTCTTTTTAATGCATGCCACGAAACCAATGTTGCTTTTCTAAATATTTTAAACACATTTTAGAAGAAGTATAATTTTCCAGCATTTTTGCAGACTCAAGTAAATTTTTTCGCTAGTCATCGATTATATCATTCGATACCTCCATCAAATAGCTGGGGACGATTTGTTATTTATTGTGAAATCGCTCTTCGTTATACACTGGCTTGCACCAACCATTTTTAACTCGGTGTTACGTTAACTTGGTGTTTACATGAGATAACCCACCGTTAGATCGTTGCACCAAATTAGGTTAACGTAACTCGGTGTTAGCCTTAAGGTTAACTCGGTGTTAAGGTGGCGCTTACATTATCGGAATTAGAGACATATAAATTGGAGCGATTGCTTAATTTTATAGAAATCCTAAATGAAGCTACTCTGTCTGGCGGGACATATTCTGACAAAGTTTCGGCAACTTAGGTCACGTGCTTTCGTAGCTACCATTACGGCTTAAAAAATCGAAATGTTATTATTAAAGCTATGTATGATAAATTGGAATGTACTAGGTGAAAGAGCATGAAAAGAGCTTTACAACGATGTGCATATCGCTTCTGTACGTGATGTCTACCAAAACTTACAGGCGATTGAATGTATGGCATATTTACGTTGACCATTCCCATTGCATATGGCAAAGTAAAAACTAATCGCTCGAAAACTAATTCTACAGGGTTTCTCATGATGCTTTCGTGTTGGATTTGCTTATTATTTTATGAAATACACAACGCAACCTATTAAAAGCATAATATATGCGCAAAACAGAAGCGATCAGTGCGAATTTCTTAAAATTAATTTTCTCATAAATGCTTCAACCAAAGTTGCTCAAAATTGGTATGTACGTAGATTTGACAGGTGCGCAGGGAACAATTTATTAGTTTTTGTTTAAACCGTATATTTATTCTAGCAAACAGATTCTCTCAGCTACTCCCACCTGGCACCGATGACCCAACTGCTGAGTGGGTTCATTCCAAGGAGGCCTTCATCGAAGCTTCAACGCACTGTCCGCCTCTGTAATCACGCTTAGGAATCCAGACTGTCTGACACTTCAACTCCGCCGAGCTGTCGAAGAGAAGTGCAAAGCCAGAGCTACTGTTCTCTCCAGTCACAGTGGTGTCCCAGGGCCTCTCCGCGAATTTACTACCATCAGCAACGCTGCAAACGACTGGTGCGTCGAGCCAAGAATGACTATTTCAATAGCTGAACTGAGCAATGACTATAAAGCTAACCGCTGGAATGACTTCTATCGCAAACTCAAATAATTCGTGAATACCAACCGATCCGGTCCGGCTGCAATCAAGGACAGCCATGGAAACGCCCTGTCTACAATGAAAGCAGAGTAGGCTCGCCCGTTGGAAGGAACACTTCAATAAGCTTCTGAATATCCAACACGCGGTAAACTACTCTAACTGCTTCGGAGCCAGTGCAATCTGCTGATCAGCTGATTCCAGAACAGACGATTGAAGTACAGAAAATCGTTTCGAAGCTGAAAAGAAATTAAGCACTCTGTCCATGCAAAATAACGGCTGAGTTACTGCAGGCTGGCGGCCAGGTGGCCGTTAAATGGTTGCATTTAGTGATAATCTCGTGCTGGAGATCTGAACAGTGCCCTCAAGAGTGGAAGGACTCCCAATTCAGTTCCAGTTCACTCCACAAAAAGGGAGATCAGTCTCTCTCTGCGATAACTACCGTGGAATTGCTCTGCTTTCCATTCCTGGGAAGGTATATGCCTCACTGGTCGTATTCGTGACCTTTTGGAATCCGTCCTAGGCGAAGTTCAATGTGATTTTCGCTCGAACAGAAGCTGTCAGGATCAAATCTTCACCCTCCGCCAAGTGAGTGAGCATTACCTGGAGGTAAAGAAACAACTGTTTGCCGCATTCATCGATCTAAAAAAAGCCGATAGCGCTGATCGGGAGACTTTGTAGAAAGGCCTCGCTATGTACGGCGTTCCTGCGAAGCTGGTCCGACTAATATCTTGTCTGCACACAGGATCAATTGCTCTGTGAAAGTTGAGTGCAGCTGCACTGACTATTTGTCAGTACCGGAGTCAGACAGGACTGTGTCCTGGCCCCTGCCCTGTTCAACGTAATAAGTGACAGTGTTCGCAGGGCCATCCAACTAGCCAACGTCCACGTAACTCTGGAATATAGGATCGATGACCGTATCCTTCATTCAATGGGACAGGTACTATCGTCATGGAATTAACCCACCGGAACTCAACGCGCTCCTGTTTGCTGATGATGCCTGCTTGTTGACTGAAACAGCAACAGATCAACAAACCGCAGTCACGGCATTCGACTCAGTTGCTACGGATTTCTGGCTTGACGTTAGCCTGATAAAAACCAAAATTATGTGTTTTGGTGCCGAGCAGGTGATGTAAAGCAGATGCGTAGTGGTATGTAATTGACTATATTGAAACAGGTGATAATATACTGTGGTAGAACAAAACTCAGAGTCTCACTCAAGATTTGACATTTTGTATACTTTATAATAGCTTCAAATGGTCAATTGTTTCTTCATTTCTTTAAATCCTCCCGCCACAGTCCTGAGCCCACGCATAGTCCAAAATTCAAGGTTTCCCAGGATCTGTAGGGATAGCATCGGCAGGGGTAGCCGTGGGAGGAGATAGGGATAACTCCAAGGGGACTAAGTCTTTGACACCCCGACGGGAACAGTAACCGTTTGGGAAGACCACCTTTACAAAACGAATTGTCCCATTCTCGGATGGTAAAAGTTCAATAATCCGTACCACATTCCATGTTACCCTAGGGGAAGGTTCCTTCGACATAACAACCTCACCGACCACCGTTTCCCGGCCAACTTCCCCTTTTAGGGCCCGGAAATGACTTTTCTGAGCCTCCCTGAGCTCTTGTAGGTATGGTCCTTGCCAGACTTTCCAGAACTGATCAAGCTTTCGTTCTTTTTCTTTGTACATTTTCTTTATCGTGCTCCTCATCAGTTCAGGAGGAACGTAATGGGGATCGTCGGCAAGCTCTTTATCTTCAGGTGGTAGGGACAGGCAGGAATAGGGGGCTATGAAGTCGGCTGGAGTAATCATTTGACCATACTCAAAGTCTGCTTCTGGCGCTATCAGCGGTCTTGAATTGAGAGTGCCTTCGATCTCTGTGACGAGGGTAACGAAAGCCTCACTTGTCATGGTCGATCTCCAAAGGCATTTCTTTAGGGCTCTTTTTACCAGACCTACCAAGCGTTCATAGAACCCTCCAACCCACGGAGACCTCTCTGGAATGGTTTGCCAGATAATTCCATGCTCAGCATACAGTTTTGTCAGCCGAGCGTTGAGTTCTCTGTTATCCATGCTGTCTTCCCAGATACTGTTGAATATCTTTGAACGCCTTTGAAAACTGGGTAGCATTATCGCTAAGCATGTAGCGTGGTACACCTCCCTCTACGGGCGATAAATCTTTGAATAGCATGAACTGCAGACTCTGCACTGCAGTCTTTCACTACTTCTAAATGGATTGCTCTCGTAGAGAAGCAGGTGAACAAGGCAATCCAAACCTTTGAAGAGTCTCCCGAACGTTCTCTCACATAAAGAGAACCCATATAGTCCATTCCTGTATTTGTGAAGGCAGCTTGTTTGGAGAGCCTTTCTTCAGGAATTTGCCCCATTTTAGGAGGACGGAAAGTTGACCCCTCCGATTTTCTGCAAATTCGGCAGCTTCTAACGACATTCTTCACCCGTGAAAGACCCTGGGGGTATCCAATAGCGTTTTCTTACTTCCACCAAGGTGTGTCTTCCGCCAAAATGTTTGACAGCATTGTGAGCATCTTCAATTACCTGACTTGTGAACTTATGCAATCTTGGGAGAAGTACTGGAAACTTCGTCTCTACAGCGACCGGGGCATTTGCGAGACGTCCACCACAACGAAGAATCCCGTCGTCTAAAAACAAATCCAGTTGTCTAGTGAGCTTTGTCGGTTTCTTCTCTTCTCTGAAGACTTGAATTTCGTTGTGGAAGGCAGTCTTTTGAATACTGATTACCCACACCTTGCTTGCTGCCTTCATCTCGTTTCCTCCAGGAACAAGCGAAGACGGAACCTTCTGACCTTTTAATCCTTGGATGAATCTTGTACAGTAAGCCGTTACTCGAAGAAGCTTTTTGAGAGTCGAGAATCTATGAATGTCAATTCCATAAGGTGAATGTTAGTCTTCGCGGAACTGCACTGCAACAGGTAACTGACTGTAACTGCCATGGAAGCACTTTTTCCCGCCATGACGCGATTTACCTAATAACGCGCTAAGTTCAAACCGCTGGCATGGTATTCAAGCATTGAGAAATTTGTGGAAGCTTTTTCCGAATCGTCCTAAGGTTACTATTCAATTGTCACTCAGTACTTATATTTATCTTAGAATTTAATTCAGGAATAGACATAATAGTAATATCCTTAGAAGTAGTGGCGCTATAAGGGTTAACTCTACTCCAGCTGAGGGATAACTTTTTGGTGTTTAATGGGGCGCTTGCATTACCGGGAACGGTTTTTCTGAGTTCATTTTGCAACCAATCTATTTCAAACTTTCAGCAATCGCAGCTGGAGTTAAATACTTGCAATTTCTAGAATTTGAATGCTTCAGTGCTTGGCTTGCGACCTACACAACAGGGATAATTTTAAATTTTCAAAACGGTGTCATTCATTAACGGCTGAATGAAATTAGCTTCAATTTTGCATAAATGCATAAATAAACCTACCGCGGGTGCAATTTTTTAGTTTTTCGATTTATGCAATTTTGACAATTTTATGAACATTCGAAAACGTTGGAAGTCTATATCTCACTAAATATACGGTTTAAACAAAAACTCATTACCGGGAACGGTTCTTCTGAGTTCATTTTGCAACCAATCTATTTCATACTTTCAGCAATCGCAGCTGGAGTTAAATACTTGCAATTTCTAGAATTTGAACGCTTCAGTGCTTGGCTTGCGAACTACACAACAGGGATAATTTTAAATTTTCAAAACGGTGTCATTCATTAACGGCTGAATGAAATTAGCTTAAATTTTGCATAAATGCATAAATAAACCTACCGCAGGGGCAATTTTTTAGTTTTTCGATTTATGCAATTTTGACAATTTTATGAACATTCGAAAACTTTGGAAGTCTATATATATCTCACTAAGTATACGGTTTAAACAAAAACTCATTACCGGGAACGGTTCTTCTGAGTTCATTTTGCAACCAATCTATTTCATTTGGTTGAATCCTCTGAATCGTTGAACCAATCTATCTCAAATTTGGTTGAAGCATTTATGAGAAAATTAATTTGAAAAATTTCGCACTGATCGCTTCTGTTTTGCGCATATATTATGCTTTTAATAGGTTGCGTTGTGTATTTCATAAAATAATAAGCAAATCCAACACGAAAGCATCAATTGAGAAACCCTGTAGAATTAGTTTTCGAGCGATTAGTTTTTACTTTGCCATATGCAATGGGAATGGTCAACGTAAATATGCCATACATTCAATCGCCTGTAAGTTTTGGTAGACATCACGTACAGAAGCGATATGCCCATCGTTGTAAAGCTCTTTTCATGCTCTTTCACCTCATACATTCCAATTTATCATACATAGCTTTAATAATAACATTTCGATTTTTTTAAGCCGTAATGGTAGCTACGAAAGCACGTGACCTAAGTTGCCGAAACTTTGTCAGAATATGTCCCGCCAGACAGAGTAACTTCATTTAGGATTTCTATAAAATTGAGCAATCGCTCCAATTTATATGTCTCTAATTCCGATAATGTAAGCGCCACCTTAACACCGAGTTAACCTTAAGGCTAACACCGAGTTACGTTAACCTAATTTGGTGCAACGATCTAACGGTGGGTTATCTCATGTAAACACCAAGCTAACGTAACACCGAGTTAAAAATGGTTGGTGCAAGCCAGTGTATAACGAAGAGCGATTTCACAATAAATAACAAATCGTCCCCAGCTATTTGATGGAGGTATCGAATGATATAATCGATGACTACCGAAAAAATTTACTTGAGTCTGCAAAAATGCTGGAAAATTATACTTCTTCTAAAATGTGTTTAAAATATTTTAGAAAAGCAACATTAGTTTCGTGGCATGCATTAAAAAGAGAAAGTGTCAAGCTACATTTTGATATAAAATGGCTTCTTATTACTCCAAGTAATGAATGAGTAATAATGGTGCAAACTTTATGTGGCCAAAGGGAATCACAAAAAAAAATTAAAAAATCGGTAAATTTAGAGCGTTGGCCTAGATCGCCAATGGCTGTGGGTTCGATCCCCACCTCAGGCCCGAATTTTTCGGGTCGGAGGTGCTATAGTGACAATCTTAGTTTCGTTTATTCCTTCATTTGTCTTGCCCATTTACGGTTTGAAACGGTCGAGGTTTGCTCCCATCAGACTGTGTGGGCTGGCGCGAAAGCGTCTTCTAAAATATCACTACAGTTTGGGAACGAATTCAAACTAAACTTGGTTCGATTGTGCCTGGGTGGGTCAATCGGTAGAGCGTTGGCCTAGATCGCAAAATGGTTGTGATGTGAGTTCGATCCCCACCTCGGGCCCGAATCTTTCGGGTCGGAGGTGCTGTAGTGACAATCTTAGTTTCGTTTCTTCTTTCATTTTGCTAAAAATCGAAAACGTTTTGCTAAAATTTGAGAATTTTTTGGAAAATGACGGGGGGAGTCGCGCCGAAGGGTCGAAAACTAACCAAAATTTGGGTATTTGTAGGGTAGATATTGCAAAAAAGTCCAAAAAAGTCAAATTTCTGACAACAAATTCTCCGGTAAGTCATTAATATAAATCAATTATCAAAAACAATATAGGACCCAGTACAGAACCTTGTGGTACTCCACTTGAGACTGGAGCCCAATCTGATTTGGAGGAACCCAACTTTACTCTTTGAAATCTCCCCTTAAGGAAGGCCCTAATCCATGCCAGCATCTTTCCCCTAATCCCAAGTGCTTCTAGTTTTCGCAAAAGCTTTGAATGACAAACTGTATCAAAAGCTCGCATCAAATCAATATATACAATATCAACACAGTCACCAGCATCCCATGCGTCTATCCAACCTGAGTACATTCAAGCAATTGTGTAAGGGTAGACCTCTTATAAACAAAACCATGTTGGTGTTTGCTAATAAGGTGGTGCTTATTTAAGTGGTTTACCATGAAAGGTTTTACTACTCTTTCCATTGCTCTGCAACAGCCAGCAGTCAAACTGACAGGTCTATAATTTTTAGGATCTTTAGAATTACCCTTTTTATAAATAGGACATACATCGGCTCTCAATCAATCACTAGGAATTTCGCCAGAATTTAGAGATTCTCTGAAAATTTTCGTAAGCGGTTTTTTAAGAGAATGAGCCAATTTCTTTAAAAAGACATTTCGTATTTCATCTGGACCAGCAGACAATTTTGGTGATAAATCTTTTAACACTTTGAAAACATCGTTTTCGCTAAACAAACAGGCAACCAAAGAGTCAGCTTCAGATACAATATTGACAACATGTGGCATATTACCATCGTCCGCCGTAAAAACAGATACAAATGTTTCATTTAACACTGAGCATTTATCTGCATTATCATATAGTACATCACCGTTACTGTTAAGCCCGGTTCATACTTGTCTCTGAGTCTCTGTCTCTTAGTCCCTGTCTCTATGTCTCTGTCTCTATACGGTTCATACCTGTCTCTGTCTTTTTGTCCTTTTGTCTCTAAGCTGTCCTTAAGTGTCTCTAAGCGAAGTTGAACAATGCTCAACTTTTCTGCCTGTCCTTAAGAGACAGCCAATCAGAACCAGGGTTTTTTTTGGTTTTCGGATTTGCGTCAACCTTGCGTCCAGCTAGTTTTAAGTTGCGTCCCGTTAAGAAATTTTGCGTCCAGGTAAAATTATTGTTTTAGCGTGTTTCATATACAAAAATTGTATTTTTGATAAAAATGTCGATTATTTCTTTAGTGAAACATAATTTAATCGTATGAAAAAGTACTTAAAACGGTGATGCTACTGAGAAGTAATGCACGATTACAAAATATGTGAAATATGCCCTATATACACGACAGGGGGTCTGGGGGGCGGAGCCCCCCAGAAGTTGAGAAAATTTTTTGCGATTACGGAAAAATCCGTAATGCAAATGTTCAAAACGATTTAATTCGCATCTGTTGTATCTAATACATATCATGACCAATTTTTGATATTATTGACACACATTATTCAGATGTTTTGATGTTATAGTTAAACTAATTAAGAGTTAGTTAAATAGCTATAAAATTAATATCATTCAGAACAAAGGCAGTAATCCTGTTTTGAAAACTCAGAGAACTAATGAATCCCGGAAACGTTATGACAAACAAGCAGCGGGGATTCTGGGGGGCGGAGCCCCCCAGAAGTTGGAGAATTTTTTGAAATTACGGATAAATCCGTAATGAAAATGATTAAAAAGATTAATTTGTCATCGGATACATTTAACTAAAATACCTAATGCATTTTTTGTGTAAATTACATTTGTAAATTATAGAATTTTGAGTTGTTTTCATTTTGAGAAGTAATAATCAATAAACAAAGAGCGTGCATGCGATGCGTAGTGCAGTATTAATCAAAGGCAAAAACAGTGAAATATTAACGTTGGTACGAATACGATTGATTAACCCTTTAATGCTTGAATTTCTTAAGGACAAACTTTTCTCGATGACTGCGCTAGAATGCTTTAAATGAACCAAACCAAAAATTGGATGCTCTACAAATTTGGTTGACCTTTGTAATTAAGGGATTAACCCTCAGAAGCTGAAAATGTTTTGAAAATCCAGTCAAGAACAAAATTTAGACTTTAAAAACTGTGCTAATGCAATTGTATGAACCTCATTACATTATATGATCCCAAAAATTTGGATATTCGGCTACGGCTACAAATTTTATTAATAATGGGCTTTGACCTGTAATGTATCGATACAGGTAGATAACTAAACTAATAACTCAACAAGTACTGACACATTACAAAGCGTTGGCATTCGATGACACAGTGGAAAACACCAGGGAGTCTGGGGGGCGGAGCCCCCCAGAAACCGAGAAAATTTTTGGAAAATATGGAAAAATTGGTACTGGAAACATTTAAGGTTTTCACTCTTACAAAAGTGAATTTTCTCCCGAAATAATGTTGCGTCTAGCTTGCGTCCCGTTAAAATTTCGTTGCGTCAAGATAAGAAACTTTGCGTCCAGACGCACTTCTGGACGCAAAAAAAACCCTGATCAGAACATAGAATAATATCACGTGAGCATTCAGTTAAGTTAGATATTTTAAGGTAACTGCACTTGTATGAAATTTTCAAGTCAGTTTTCAACATATATAAGTTTAGGTGTAAACGGAGCAGCAATATTAAGAAGATATTAGTCAATTTGAAAAAGTTTTTGTTCGGTTTTCATTAAATCCAGTGGCCAATTGAATTTGAATTAGTTGTCACATGACCGAGTCTTTGTCCTTTTGTCCTTTTAAGTATGAACGTCTTGTCTCTATCGGCTTAGAGACAAAAGGACAGAGACATAGAGACAAGGACATAAAGACAGAGACTCAGAGACAAGTATGAACCGGGCTTTAGTAAGGGCAACAATGCTGGAGTCTTTTTTACTTAACCGTTTCCTCGCATACGAATAAAAATGGTTGGCACAATTCTTATTTGCTAATCGATTTTCGAAAGCTAACCGATCAAAATAAACAGCTGTTTTGACCTGTTGACATTTTTGCCTGTGAGCTCTTTTGTTGTAATTTGATTTAGCCTGATTAGAGCCTCCATGCAATTTTCTTTTCTTTGATCAATTCCAGAGTTCTATACGACAAGGGAATTCGATACCTTTTCCCAAAGGGCTTTGCATAGGGACAAAGTTTTTGATTGCAAAATTAACACAGTTTTTAAACTCAGTCCAGTATTGTTCAATGTTAGTGCATTCCATAAATATTATATTCCAATCTAACGAATCAAAGAAAATAGACATATCAGCATAGTTAGCTTTTGAAAAATCCTTCCGACACAAATTTGGAGAATTTTCAAAACGTAAATTAGGATAAAAAAGCACAACTCCATGCTTGCTTAAACCTATTGGTTCGTCAACTGTAATACCACTTATACTGAACTCAGAAGGTCCAAATATTAAGTTTAACGTATTATAAGGTTGAACAAAATGTGTAGGTTCCTTTACAAATTGCGTAAAACAATTGTCGACAAAAAATCTAAAAATAATTTGGATTGTTCTGAACCAAAAGCAAATGAATATTCCAGTCAATTTTAGGTTGATTAAAATCACCAACCACAAAACAGTTTGCACAACCCAATTTTGCATTAAGAATATTCCGAAAAATTTCATCCAAATTTGATACACCCACTGTCGGAGAATGATATATGACACCAAATCGTGCTCGTATACCCTCAAAGTCAGTTATATCAACCCACAAAGATTCACATCCCTTCCCACTAAGATGCTCACAGATAACAAAATTTACACCGTTCATATCATTACACCCCCCCCCCCGTATTTGGCATAGTACGACCCGGAATCTCTACGTTTCTTCTATCCATTCTATGGACAGTGTAACCCTCTAAATTATAAGATATATCAAAATCATGCTCAGGCTGAAGCCAAGATTCTGTAATACATATCAGAAGTGGTTTTTCTGGAAGTGAATTTATATAAATTTTCAGAAAACCCAGTTTATTTCGAATAGAACACGCATTCAGGAGCAGGCATAGACTAGAATTTGAACAAATATTCTTTGAAAACGACTTCTTGATATGCGGGGGCCCAATTCCCTAAGCCTCAATTACAGCACCAGTGTTACGGTTAACAATTGTACCACGGCGAATTATTGCATCCTCGCACGTTTCTCGAGCCTTCTGAAGCTTCCCACGTAAAATCTCATCTTTACGTCGCTCCTTGTAGGTTAGATCCTGTCTGGCCCACACTTTGCTCCAGCGTACTTTCTTTGCCTGATGATCTCGGATACCACTGATGAAAACAGATTTGGCAGCAGGTGGCTTAAAGATTCCTAAAGAGATGCCTCCTATTCCTAGTTCCGGCTATCGATATGCCTTCCATTCGACTACACCGGTATCGATTACTTTGGTCCGTTGTTTGTCAAAGATCAGCATAACTCCATGGCTGACCAGAAGAAAGTTTGGATCTGCCTGTTCACGTGTGCAGTAACCAGAGCTGTACATCTGCAGGTCGTCCAAGATATGTCAACAGAAGAATTTCTTCAAGCTTTACGTCGATTTACTTCATTTTATGGAGTGCCAAAAATGATAATTTCAGACAACGCAAAAACTTTCGAAACTGCAAAGACATTGGTAAAGCAAGTGTGTGAGACCCAGGAAGTCCAGGAGCACGCATCTTCTTAAAGGAATTCAATGGAAATTCATTCCAGAAATGGCCCCTTGGATGGGCGGATTCTATGAAAGGCTGGTTGGCTCTGTTAAAAGAGCACTGAGAAAAGTCCTGGGAAGCAAACTGCTTACCCTTATTCAGCTTCAAACCGTTACGGCGGAAGTTTCAGCGGTGATTAATTCCAGACCGCTAACCACCTCGAACAAAGATGTTGGCGAGTTTAGTCTCAGTCCATCCCATTTTTTTGCAAAAGGTGGCAAGGTTAGACTTCCAGAAGGTGCCAGCGACACTTGCGATCCTCAAGTCATGGAAAACATTTCGAAGTCAAGGCAGAATTTGACTACTTTATGGCAAAAAGGTCAAAAGCTGCTGTCTGAATTTTGGAAGGTCTGGAAAACCGATTAGTTAGCACAACTGAGGGAACAACAATTAAAAAGCATGCAGGTAAGAAATGCTAGTGACATCCAACCAAAGGTAGGAACAGTGGTTCAAATCAAAGAGCAACTTCCACGATGTAGATGGAAGATTGGTAGAATCCAGGAATTTCACGCAGGTAATGATGGTCGAGTCCGACATGCGACCATTGCTTTATCGGATGGTAAGAAACTAGTGCGCCCAATGCCTTTAATATTTCCACTGGAAGAAACGTCCTCAGAAGAATTCATTTCCAAATCAACCAGGGAGAAGGCTACAACGCGTCGGCCTTCTCGTTTGACTGCAAAACGTGCCTTGGACAAGATCAAGGCTTGGCAGGAGTTCTTCGATATGGAAGACTCCGACTAAGTTCCGTCAAGATTCTATTAGTCTCCGTGTTTGAGACAATCCATTTTCAAGATTATTTCAGTCTTTTGAAATAATCCATTTGATATGTTTAATCTACTCCAAAATTATCTCAATCCTTAGATATGCTTTGTATCGTGGTTATGAGTCATTGTATATTTCAATCCAATAATATTTCATTATGTTATCTCAGTAATTGAGATAAACCAGTCCAAGATTATCTCAGTATTCGAGATAATCTATTCCAATGTTGTATCAATCTTTAGAATAATGGATTCTTATATTTCATCTAATTGAACCTTCAACTTCCAGATAACTATTCATTTGTGTTTGTTACAGCCTCAAAACCATCTCAGTTTTTGAGATTCTTCTTCTGCTTATGTGCTTTCTCAAGCAATTTTCTTCCATTTTTGGTGTTTACATTTTTTCAAGGAATCTAACGCTATTTTATTCCTAATTTCAGTATCTTCTTTTTTAATAGTGGTGAAGGTACCATATTCATCTGATTGATTATTCCAACAGTTATCCAAATCTTTGTCCTATGTTTCAGGATGGCCCTTTCTAAATGCCAAGTCATTATTGATGATGTCAGCAAGTTGTCAAGATTTGTAAAGTAATCATTTAATGTTGGATTTAAATCTGTTACTTCCATTGAAATGGCTTATTGGTATATTTTTCTACTCCAACATGGTGCATTTGTTGAAGCCGATTACTTGATAGCTAATCAAAAATTTCGTGATAATCCTATTTCGATAGCAACGTGGGCTCGTCAACAAGTCCGTCATCCGAATACTCAGTGGATCTTTTCTTCAGATCAAATCTATATATATGGCGATCCTCGTTCATCTTTTGGAACAGAAGAATAACCCTTTCCATGACGCCTTTGTCAGTTTACGTGCTCACATTGGAGACGAAGGCATTCAATTTTTTGCGACATCCGGAAGTGGTGGAGATGATGATGATTACGTGTGGTCTTGCGGTATTCGCAAATCCACACTTCTCGGCATCAGTGGTCGAATCAAGGATCGCCATTTCCCTGGCTTCAATCTCTATGGTCGACTGGTTGAAGCCCTTTTTTCCCAATTTCAAAGTGGCGCTTACGGTTGTTCGTTCCCCATGAGGCAGCTGTTAACATCGTATTGTCTGTCAGCACCTCTTACCTCTAAGACAGTTCTTCTGCTATCAGACAGTCAAGGTCGACAGGTGACATCAATCGGTGGTGGTAGCATTATTGCGATTTCGGGTGGTAAATATCATCGCCTGGCCAATGCCTGCGCCAGTCAGAATGTATCGATGTCAGATTATAGAATCGTCATTATCAGTTGTGGCATCAATCATGCCCGTCAACATTGCTCCAAGTGGCAGCATTCCTGGGATCAACTGGTTTCCCTGTTGGAGCCTCTTCGTAGCAACGCCACCACACAAGTCATTTTGAATTGCGCCATTGAAATTCCGAACAACCATTCCGTACGGTCCCATAACCGTTGGGTCAAACGCTAGTGGGAACATCTACGATTTCCAGACAATTTTCATCTTTGTGAGTGGCCCCTCTCCAGAAATAATTCTTTCCTTGACCGTGGCAGTCGGATTAACCGACGACTGTTTCATTCGGATTCATTTCATGTTAATCACGCTGGTTTTCGTCAATTTTGGTTTCGTTGGTGCGAGTTTATTCCTCAACTTTCTTTGGTTCCCTATGTGCTCAGTGGGCGACTTTATCCCTATGGTTCCGGTGTCCTGCATTAACTGAGCGGCCCGGAGTGTTGCGCTAAGCGCAAATTTAATTACTATTAAGTGAAGAAATTATTACTATGTAAGATTTAATCAACTACGTTGGCAAATAACAATAACATTACTGGTTTAGTCCAGTTTCTTGTTGACATTTATTCGTTGTTTACCTGACGGTTGTTATTGTTGTAAATAATATTCTAAGAGACGAGTTGCGTTGTAAAAATTTGTCTAAGGCTGTAGGTATTTGTTTTTAATATCCATTTGATTCAACAATCTCAGCCTTACAGGATTTCCTCTGCCTCTAAATCCCGAATTCTGTTGGCGATTTAGAGCACATTGCGGCGATATATGGCCAGGATTTCCACATTTGTAGCAAATCCTCTGGTCTTCGGCCTTTTCGTCCGTATTTTTTTCCTTCGATTCTGTAGATGCCTGTACCGCATTTACCGCACCAGAAGCTGAGCTCATAGAGGGTTTTTCTGAGCCCGCTGGCTCACCTTTCGCAGCTTGTAGAACCAAATCTCTCTGAGCATTTCGAATTTTGACCTTTTTTAGTTCCTCTTCCAATTCCTTAAGTTTCAAGTCCACAGGATCAAGTTTTCCCGTTTCGTCCAAAGAAACCGTACAAACTTTGGCCTTAGATTTTCCCCATTTTGATGTTTTCCGGGTTTTTTCTGCCTCTTTAGATTTTTCGGACTTTTCCGATTTATCCGACTCGGCTGAGTTAGAGTCACATTCCTCCTTAACACGCGAAAGTTGGACCACAATTTTTCGCAGTTTTACCATTGTATGTCCCCAACTTTCCAGACCAGAAAGTAGAGAAACTCCAACATTATTTAAACTGCTTTTGCGACCTTTCCTGAGTTGCTCGAAAATATACACTGCTCTTTCATCATCAGTGGCCTTGGGAAATGCCTTTCTAGCCAAAATTTCCAAATCTGACACAACATCCTGGACATTTTCACTGGCTTTTTGAGTACGTACATAGAATTGCCTAAAATGTTCAGCGGCAGTTTTCTGAATTATACTAAGCTTGGGGGGTTCCCAGAAAAATTATTCAGCCAAAAATTTGCAAAAATTCGACGAAATTTTGCCTTGGGGAGGGGGTTAGGGAGAGGTCAAAATTTTACGGGTCCCCAAAAATTATACAACACTTGGGGAGTACCCACAAATTTTATTTAGGCAAAAATTTGCAAAAATTTGACGAAATTTGCCCTTGGGGGGGGTACAAAAATTACCAAAATTTGGCAATTTTTGCAAAATTTTACAAATAATGCTCCAAGTTCAGCTTCTGCTACTTTCCTCTGTGTCAATATTTCTCAGTATCGAGAAAGTTCGGCACAAAGGTTGTGGAAAAATCCACAAAAAAGTTTTCCCTAACTACAAAAATTTCAAAAATTTTCTCCCGTCTTGGAGGTGGGGGGTGGGGGGTGGTTGGGATCCTACCTTAAATCTACCTAAAATTTACTGCAAAATAGGTTATTGGGCTGCCCCAATAACGCAATATCAGTTTCTAAGCCGTCCCCCAACTCAAAACTTCTGGGGGGGGGGGGGGTAAGACAAGTCCCCAACGGACTTTCCCAACTTTCTAAATTTTTCTTTTTTCAGAGTTGCACCCTACAGAATAGGAGAATTTAAAAGTCTTCAAACTTAAACAAAAAGTGCTTTAAAAGATTCTCCTAATTTTTGCGATTCTAAAAATACAAACCTTTTTCAATAAATCGCAAAATTAAGTTCAAAAATCGTTTTTGAAAAAACACGAAATTTGAAACTATTTCAATTCAGCAGACCGGACAGTGGTCCTGTCACGGTCGCCAAATGTTAACTCCGCTTTACTGTCCGGTACCAAACCGGTACTTAAATGGCGAAACGATGCAGGTTCTCAGACTAAGCCTACCTAGGGCGAAACTCGCAAAGAAGGAAAGAGAATCCCTATCTAAACCTTCCCTAATAAAAGAAGAAATAAATCATGGCGTTTACTAGAACTTACGTTGGATATAATAAGGTAATAGCATAAATGGCAGAGTTAACATAACTTGGCCCATCGGCCCAAAATACAGTAGATAGACAAAAACTCAGACTGATTACATAAGCATTTAAGCTAACTTATATAAGCTAGATGGTTGCTGTTTAAGACTAATACATTGATCATTCATGAAACACAAGTAAAGCAATTTGGGGCGGATTACAGTTAGTAAAGTAAGTTTTTAACAACAGTCTTTCAAAGTTTGCTGCAAATACCCGAACCGGCACCTTAAACTAAAGCTAAAATCCTCACTCACTCACTCACTGGAATTCGAGATCAAGCCTGAAAACTTGAAAGCATGCGTGATAAGCCCTTAGGGTAGAACACAACGCGAACGCAGCTATTCTTGAGGGACACTCCTAATTAAAACAGTTAGGATAATTTTTAATGCAAACGTTGTTCGAGGTTAACAAGCTAATCACTTACAATGCATTCTTTAATTATGAGAAGACTTCTCTTTGACACGCTGTGCAGTAAAGTTTCAGATTGCAATAACAGACAGCGTTTCAGACCACCATTCTATCAGAAATGTTGTTCCTCGTACTTGTAGCTACTGGTTGATATGCAATAAATATCCAGTTTGACTTAATTGGAAAATTGAATAATTATCTTTTTCACACTTGGCAGATCGGAGGCACGTACACATCAGAGCATATCAATATCTCAGAATTTCTTTGAAAGAAGGAAACACCTCATGCAAATTTGGTGGTTTTTACTTCATCATTAGTGAACAGAACAGAGATTATTGTGAGCGAGAAAATGTGAAAATTGCAAAAAAGTGTGCGTACCCACATTTCGACTAGGTACTTGTTTGCGGAAGGGTCACTAGGGTCTGATTAGCTTGTGTGAAATATTCCTTGAGTTCTAGAAATTCTTTTGTGAACTTTTGACAAATGGTCAAACTATTTAGAAGTTAGCTATTCTGGTAGTTTGTAAAGATGGCATCGTTTTGAGATAAAAATTAGACGTTCAGTCTTGGGTACAACTTGGTAGGGATTGCTAGGGCGTGTGAGTCCCTTCTTATTCTATTGGCAGCTGAGACTAGTTCAGTAATTTGGTGCGATTTTTGTTAGTGGGTTCGATATTTGCTTATGCGGTTCTTCGTATACTTTTATGAAAAATGTTTGTTAGTGATTTTGTAAAAAGCCAACATTAAAGTATCGTGTTTATTCCTCTGGATTTTAATTAGGGTTTTCATGAGTAGGCACAAAGAGGATGTTAGCAAGAGTGCATAATTGCACTATTATTAAGAAGAAGAGTAAGCCACTAGAGGGCTTCTCTTCACTGCATTGCGTAACGGTGCTCCGACCCTAATACGCGAATGTTCCCCCGTTTGGGGGGGTCGACCAAATAGACATTGCATACCCCCTCCGTTTGGTGGGAGGGTAGCAGAAAAGAGGTCCCCGTTTGGTGGGGGGTAACCAACAGCCAATCAGATTGCAGAAACCCCTTCCGCTTGGTGGGGGGGGGTAGAGCAGAGGATTTTAGTAGTAGTTTTTGTTCTATTCGGTCCCCGTTTGGGGGGGGTCACAAAAAGTGGTTCCCGTTTGGGGGGGGGTCGCCAACAGCCAATCAGAATGAGCAAAACTTAGCCTGCTTGAGCGACCCCCCCCAAACGAGGATCCCTTTCAGCGCCCCCCCCCCAAACGGGGACCACTTTTGGCTACCCTCCCCCCCCCCACCAAACGGGGACCACTTTCGATCACCCCACCACCAAACGGAGGGGGGTATACCTGTCGCCCTCCCAAACGGGGGAACATTCGCGTATTGTGGTCGGAGCACCGTTACGCAATGCCAAGAACAGGTACCGCGGGTACCCGCGGGTAATAGAAATTGTGCTACCCACATGCTACCCGCGCGGGTAGTTGCGGGTATCTCTTGTTGATATATTGACTAAAATTCTAAGAATTTTCTGAAAAGTGTTCAGAAAAAATAGAGTTCATGTTGGTGATTTCAAAAGATCGTTAATTTCAGCTGGATGCTCCTCTCCATGATTATTAATCTCAGCGCATATGGACGTTTGATTAAATTTGTGCTATTAGATTATATCCAGAAACGTAATCATAATTCTATATTGTGTTCCTGACTGCATGCCCCGTATACTTATCGAGCTCTCTATTTGCATTTCTTGCTTTCAGTAAGCAGGCGAACTTAATAAAACTGCTATATAGTGCCGTTTTTGCAAAGCTTAAATGCCTTAGATTTAATATGCACACGATCAACTGTACCAAAATAAGATAACTGGTGCGAGGCCGGTATGCAGGTGTGGATGCATGGCGGGTGAAAAAGGTCCCTCTGTGTCCCATGCCTGTATATCGCTCCGCGCCTTTGCATTTCACTTTGCAATTTTAAACTTTTCAATGTTGCTCCTAACAGCCGCGGATATTTCTGTTCTTTCCTATCTGAGACTTGGCCACCCTTCCGACCCTTTCTGCAGCCAATTTTTTAATACCTTTTGCCTTTCAAGTGGGCACTACTAGCTTTCAGCCATCCTAGTCTCTACAGGTATGCGGGGGCAGCTTGTGTTGGAAAGAACAAGACAGGTTGCCCTGGGCGAGACTGCAATAACCGTACGCCGGCTTGGCTTGGGGACTACGTTTTCTATCGGTTAGTCTTCTTCTCTCCGCCTCTTGTCCGTTTGCGGTCTGCGGGGAGAAACACCTGACAGGCCTCATGTAGAGCCTAAATGGTGTCGAGCCCTCACCAAAAAAATGCCTTAGATTATAAGCATGTGTTCCTTTAGTGGCTTTTAATGGATGATACATAAGGTCATTCTCCAATCTTTTCAAAAAATTGTTCGAATTTGGGAATGATTGTTCAAGGATTTTTCAAACTTATTCTAGAAAAATCCTGATGAGTAAACTACCGTAATCCGTACAAAGGGTAAGAAAATTGCCCAAAAACTGGCTTTCCAGACTAACGATTCCGAAAATTTTCTGGCTTCTGGAAAATCACTAAAAACGTTTCTGTTTTGCTAAAAATTGTCCAAAGAATACTGTTTTTATTAAAATCGTTGTTGTAGTTCAAATTAGCAAAAATTAATAAAATTCAGGTAAATTTAGCTTAAAAGAACTGCGTTCAAATTGCTTCCACAAGGGGTATATACCTAAATTGGCTGCCATATACTACATACCATAGGGGTCAGTTAAATTTTACTTTGACATCCCCTTTTCTGGTATGTTTACGTTAATTAATTTATTTTAATTTAATTTTTAGCATTTAGTTTAAGCTTAAGTTTATTTTAATTTAAATTAATCTTACCGCCGCGTCCAATAACTGTCTTTTCTGCAACTTTGGATATCCTAACTTCTTTATTGCTGTCGAGTTTGTTACTATGTCATCTGTCGTCATCTGCTGTTGTGGAATTATAACGTCGCCAAGCGTATCCAGGAGCCTATGCCCCCTCCTAGGCTAAGCGCGCCAAACAGTGCATAATTTTTAACAAATTCAAAACCTCGATTATTGTTTAATTTCTGGAAGATGCGTTTGATTTATTAGACTAGGCCTTAGCTTTGTTTGTACGATGGGTCGTTTTTCGAAACTAACACTAATGAGCCCATTATTAATTTCTCGTTGAGATGCACCAGGCCGGGTGCGAGGCCCGGGGCCAGAAAATTGGGGTCTATATATTAAAAATTTCTTAAAAAATTCAGATTTTGCTATAATTTTAAGTATCGACAAAATTACTATTGTTGTCTTCATTCAAATCGATGAGAACTATAATGAACGATCTGTACCAATTTAACCTAACTTTGACTTTGGAAATTCCAAAATTTTGACTAAAAATTATCAATAAAATTACATTTTGGTCCCGGTCGGCACCGGGGCTGACATCGGGCCCCAAGCCCAGGTGCATCTCTTACTGAATGTATCAGTTAGTTTAAATTTTTAAACTTTTCGAAAAATTCTGGTACTTTTTCAACAAACTTCAGCATTTTGGGATAATTTCCATATTTTGGCAACACATCTCAATCCACTATTTAGTAAAGTAGTTTAGAAGCTTTTAATAAAAGTTTATTTGTCACTCTTGGCATTTTCAATAA